>JALDNG010002486.1:0-38208 GCA_024349245.1 Neodontobutis hainanensis | reverse complement strand
TTATTTTTGTATCAGATGAAAAAGGTTTTTCTCACTATGAATATATTACAGCTCGTTGTGAATCTCGCGTTGCTGTCCGCTTTTCCTCGTCACACTTAACCCTCAGGAGCCCTTACTTTTTGCTCCACCTGTGAGCCTCAGACACACAAAAAAATTTTTTTAAAGATTGCCATAGAAATATTATGTGTTGACATATTATTTCCATTTAATTTTTATTTTTATGAATGTAATTATTCACCATACATAAGAAATATTTATTAATTTTCCAATTTTTAAACCCCTTAAAAACAGTTTTAGCGATGAATGTCTTTTTGTTTATTTATTTTGTCCCTCGAACACACAAAAATGCTCTGCCATACAAATATTATGTGTCACTATATTTTATACCAATGTTTTATTTTATAAATGTCATTATAAGAAATTCGTATGGATTCTGGATCTGAAATTTTAACCCCTTAAATGGCAGGTTTAGCAAATAGTCTCATTGTTTGCGTTGCAGACTTAAAACTTTAAAGACTTAAAAAAAATCAATAAATAATAAAAAAAAATTATTTACTGCAGAATACACAGCCTGCCCAATTGTATGCCATTTGCATCAACACAGACAAATTTATGCAAAAATAAAATTCAAAAGATGCAAAAAAAGGTCAAGGGACCCAGGAGGGTTAAACACAAACCCAATCACATGCAAGCATTAACAGAAGAATTTTAATCAGAAAGCAAGAGACTAATAATAATCGATTGGATTTATATAGCACTTTTCAAGGCTCAAAAAGCCCTTTACGAACTCTCCGAACTCCAAACTTTCTCACAGATTTATACACCAGTAGACACTGGAGGCAAGGTGGCATACCCAAGTACATGAAAACAGTAAGAACTGGGGAAAGCAGGAATCGGACAACCACCTATCCAATTATAGGACGACCGCTCTACCACTGAGTCCCTGCACCTTTATTAAAACAGCTCCTTGGTCACAGAGCACCAGGGGCTCTGGTCACTGCGGTGCGAGAGGAACAAGGAACAAGGAACAAATGAGAAACTAACTCTAATTAAGTGGTTAAAAATAAATAAATGAACAAAAAACACTTTGTGAGTTCTATTAATAAACTATGAACAAAACTATCAATTTATGTAGATTATACTTTTTTGATAGCTCTGATTGGGGTGGCCAATTAGATTCCAAGGGTAGCTAGTGCAACCCCCATCCACCCCAGTAGACAAGCGAATGGATGGTGCTCCTAGGCTAGGAGATTGTTTTCACTAATTAATGTCTTTATTTCACCTCTCTCTCTCTCTCTCTCTCTTATACACTGTAAAAAGTCTTGTGGCCAATAAGTTATTGTAACTTCATTCTATGATTTGTTTTTACCCAACAGTGAGAGTTTTTGATTTTAAAATAATGCTTACAAGTTGAAAGGATCACAACTCTGAGCTATACCAACAAAGTGTAAAATGCATGATTATTGCTTATTGTGGGGAATCTCATAATCCAACTACCATATTAATGTGCTGTGTAATGTAGTGAAGTCTCTCGTACCAGGAGACGCCAACACCCTTCAGAGTTTCACAGATTTATACCTTTCACCTTTACAGACTTTCTTCCCTTTGTTTATTCAGACTGAGGAAAACCGAAGAAGATTTGATTAGCAACTCTTTGCTAATCTGGCCCAGATGTTCATATGTTTTGTTAAGAGAGTTCACAGAGAAGTAAACTTTATTTACAACTTTGTTTTCCACTACTTCAAAGGACGTGAAAGTGTTATCTCACGGAAAAGCTAGACTTTCTGGCGGCATTTGACACGCCTTAAATCTCAAAATATACGATTTGTGTATTGAAGCTAGCCAGACCTAGGAAGGAATGCCTTTGTTTCAGGATTCTAAAAATGATTGAACACTGCCCTCTTTTGGTTGAGCAGAGTAACGACTCATACTTCAAAACTAAAGACAATTCTCTGTTCTGGTCCATTGAAGTATATATTAAAGACTATCATATTGAATGTGTCACCTTCATGTTGTTCATTACAGGCTCCAGAGTGATAACGATATAAAATACTTCTGTCTTCATCATCTTCATCATCCTGTGTAATGAAATGGATTATCCTATGTTTTCAGGTGGAGCAGCTAATAATGTAGATTTGTTTGATATCAACAGAATCCGAAAAATATTTCCTATGTCTTTATGCTACAATGCAAAAGCAATATGGTTTTTAAATGTGTTTAATTCCTTTATTTGGTGGAATAAAGAGAGGTTTATTTCCGAACCCCAAACTTTTAGTAAACTCCCCTTTTGACCAAACTTGTGTAAACACGCCCTCTTCGCGTCGATTACTAAAGGCCCTGCAGGCCGGAAATCTCGCTCTCTTGTTTTTACACGCTCTTGAATTTTGTCTTCTACTGACTCTCTCATCTCTGCTTCTCTTCTTCTTTGTACCCTCTCTTTGTACGCTCTTTGGAATCTCCGCTACTTGTTCCAGAAAAGACGACTTTTTCAGTCTTTCAGTGATTCTTCTGTTTAAAGACTTTAACCTCGACTGCTGGTAAAGGCCTTCCACCCAAGGACAATCACAGAACGCCACTTCTTCTGCTAAGGTGCCACCTTAAGCCAGCTAAACAAGTGTACACGTGACACCACGTCGTTGCCTGGGAACCGTCAGTTGTGTACCCGTGCTGAGAGCTCCGTAGCAGAACTTCTATTCCGCCCGGACAGCTGGTTTACGGACATCACATCAGAGTGAGTTGAACGCGGAAACTAAAAGTTTGGCATTATAAAGAACCTGTGCATTGTTTAGGCCCAGCAGAACTTCTTCCGTCCACTACTCAAATAGCCGTAAATAGTCCTTCAATTAAATCGTCTAACCCCCCTTTACCCTCCGTAACAACTCCAAGTAAATAGCATAAAACAATGGTTAAACTTACTTTACTACACCAAAGGTTCTAAGAAGTAGATGCCATTGTTCATTGTTAATCAATGTTTTGTGTTAATTATTCTCATCATTTGTCCCTAATTATTCCTTTGTGTCATTTCCCCTGTCATTATTCATTGTTTAACCATGTTTAATCTTTAATAAAACCCCCAAAAGACATTATATGTTTCTTTGTTTATATTAAGGAATA
The DNA here is from genome assembly GCA_024349245.1 of Neodontobutis hainanensis. Lineage (NCBI taxonomy): Eukaryota > Metazoa > Chordata > Actinopteri > Gobiiformes > Odontobutidae > Neodontobutis > Neodontobutis hainanensis. Next base: position 35,094 of record JALDNG010002486.1, on the reverse strand, counting down.
TTCGAAAACTAGGAGAATTTACTTCCTTCAGATTGAGACTTATTAAACATAATTAGTTCCCAGAACTATGACTCTGGGTGGTGCCCCCAACGAGAGAATATTTTGATATCAAAATATAAATTTATTAATTTACATAATTAATATTCATATTAATTATTAATTAATAGACAGTACGCTACAGTAATATAGTGCAAAAATCTGGAATTGGGATATCTAAATTATATAATATATACATAATTTATTGGGAATACTAAACGTATGAGCATGATGAACATAGATAGTATAAATATGGATGTTATCCGCCCATTGGTCCATATTCACCGATATTGTCATTACGACAGGGCAATAAAATGGTGGTTAAAGGCTTTTCGGCTTTTACTCCATAGTAAAACAATTGTTTTTAGATAGCATAAACGGACATAATAATCAAAAATCCCACCCCATCCCAAAGTTGTCACATAGTAAAAACTTAGCTCTAGAGACCGAAGCCATCTTTTGTACCAGGCTGTAAACATGATTTTGAACCTTATAGTTCCGCTTTCGGAGCCTGCCCTCTGGTGGGCAGCAGTATATCGCCATATTTTGTTGTATTTTGGTGTATGGCGGCGCCCTCACGCAACAACCATTTAGGAGGTTCTATGCTTGATGATGAACCAGAATGCCTAGAATAAAAGCAGCTTTGGCTTTGCATTAGCTTTTACTAGGACCCATAGATTGTATATTTCTATGGATATAATGTGCCCATTGCTCCCCAGTTCACCAATATCACCGACGAGCAAATTGCGAGGCCCAGGGTCTCTTCAGATTCTGCAATTTTGCTGTATTTATCTTGCTCATCTCGGGTCTGTTCGTGCAGAACAGCTGTGCCTTAACATTGTTCACCCAATGTGAGCTTTTGGACATTTGTTTGCGAATTCCAGACAGTTTTTTCGACAAACATCAACTCCCTCCTGAGATTGCCAGGACCACCAAGGCGTTTCACTCTACCCGGCCAGGTGGAAGTGCTCGCAGGTGGCGTTGAGGTTATAAACAAAAGACAGGGGAAGCGTGGAAGACTAAGAACTGGTGTAAGCTAAAGCTAACACCACACCAGCTCTTTTCTACCCAGCATTTTCCAAGCCAATGTAAGCTTACTTGTGAACAAAATGGAGGCAATTCGACTCAGCATCACTTACAGCACAAGACATTTGAACTGTAATGTTTTAATCTTTACAGAAACATGGCTACACAGCGGCATACCAGACAATACTATCGAGCTAGCGGGATGGCACACACTCCGGGCGGATAGAACACTAGATGGCTCCGGTAAGACCAAAGGAAAGGTTTCTACACACAGACTGGAGTACATTTGCTTTTCAGGCCACCAGTGGCTCTCACACTGACATCGACCGCTACACCTCCTCTGTATTGGATTACATCCTCTCCACCATATGTTTATGTCACAACTCAAAAGCAGATCACCACATACCCAAATCAGAAGCCATGGATGAACAAGGAGGTGCGCCTCCTGTTGAAGGCACATAATACTGCCTTCAGATCAGGGATGCACAGGCCTAAAGCACATCCAGAGCTAATCTAAAGAAGTGCATCAAAGTGGCCAAGCACTGCTACAAACTAAAAATAGAGGAGCACTTTTCCAACTCCGACCCTTGACGCATGTGGCAGGGCATCCAGGCCATCAGTGAACACAAAACCACCTACTCTGCCCCTGAAGCCACTGATATCTCCTTCTGGAATGAGCTTAATGACTTTTATGTGCGCTTTGAGAGAGACAGTACAACTACTGCCACCAAGGTCAAACCCTCACCTAACCAATGATCGCACTGATCCGTAGCTCAGAGGGTAGAACGGTCGCGTTCTTCCACCGGAAGGTAGGCGGTTTGATTCTCACTCTCCCCACAGTTCATATTGTCGTTGTGTCCTTGGGCAAGACACTTAACCCACCTTGCCTCCAGTGGCTGTAACACTGGTAATTACATTAGAAAAATGTAAATCGCTTTGGATAAAAGCGTCAGCTAAATGAATAAATGTAAATGTACTTCCTTGCTATCAATTCCTTCTCTTAAAAAAAAATAAATAAATTCTTATCCTAAGCTTTGTATACTGTGCTAGGTTTTAACTGACTAGTTTTTGTGCACTTATGCTTTTTGTTACCTTGTGTTGTTGAAATTGTTTCCATTGTTTTCCTCACTTGTAAGTCCCTTTGGATTAAAGCATCTGCTAAATGTAAATGTAAACCTGTCTCTTGCCCAAGCAGTGCCAAAACACTCCAGCCCAATGTGCCTTAACGACTACCACCCTGAGAACAACTGGTAAGAGAGCTGAGCTTACAGTATATCTATAGAGGGAGGAGTTTCCCCTGAAACCAAACCTGATGGGCCAGGCTGTTCTGTTCTCACAGTCGAAGAGACATAAAAAGGGAAGTGTGACTCCTGATGTGGGAGTCGTTGAGGCTCAGGAGAGTCATTAGTGACACTGCTCCATTCAGGTGCAAGGTGGTAAGTGCCACTGCTCCATACATATGTCTTTGATCTCAGAATTGATAAAGTGTCTTGGAATTAGAGGCGAAACGTCTTCACCTTTATAAACTGAATCAGGATGCTTTTACTTAAACCTTTTTTTCAAGATGTCCTGGATAACTGAGAACCTTAACAGACATGTTGCTACGACCTTTGGGAATGATACCCTTCAACTGCTACAACAGCATGAGAAAACTGCCAAGAAAGATTTATAGACTTAATAAATCATCTTAGATTTAACCCACAATGCAGACAAAGTAAGTTGTTTCCTAAAAGCCTACAATGGGTTTTATAGTTGAAGGACACAGGGCTGAAAACATCCTACACCTGGCCCAGACCCACCTTTTGTGTGAAAGGATCAGACAGACTCACTTCACAATAGATAACCTCCAGACCCAAGTTAGATTTCTTACAGAAACAATTTGCGGCATTGGTTCCAGGGGAAGTCTTACAGGAGATTGTCAATTTCATACAGAAGGTACAACTTACAAAGCACAAGAGCAAGGATTGCCAGATCAAAATTTTGGTTAATGAACAACAGCGGCACAATCCCGACCATCCAAGGTGCAACAAGGATATTACACCAGCCACTCGGGACAGATGGGTAAAGAACCTCTCGGACAGAGTTCTCACCCAGACTGAAAATGAGGTTCTTGAAAAAGGGCTTAATTTCTCAGTTGCTCCGAGGCACATCCCTACAGTAGACCTCATTACTGCATAGAATCATCCATAAGGAACAATAAATTAAGCTGAAGAACTGAGACTCAATGTTACAGCTGCACTGGCTAGTGCCAAACCCCCCCCCCTCCAATATCATCTCAGAGCAAAGGAGGGCTTTGTCAGCACAGGAGAAGGACCACAGCATCACCATTCTGCCAGCAGACAAAGGAAGATGCTCTGTGATCCTGAACACAGATGATTACTAGTCCAGTATCAACAGCTTACTCAGTGACACCACCACCTTTGAGACACTGAGAAGAGATCCAAAAAGAAGAAGGTCATAGACTGTCTGCAGAGGCTGAAGAAAGACCAGGTTATTGATCGACCTTTGTACTAAAGGCTGTATGCTGGGAACACCACTCCATGTATATATGGCTTACCCAAAATACACAAAGAAGAAATTCCACTACGACCCATAGGCATTTAGGCTCCATTGGTAGGCCACTCACAACACCATATCATCAACTCACAGGACTTTACCAACAAAATCAAACATCTACAACTAGACACAGACGAGATGATTGTCTCGTTTGACGTCCACATCACTCTTTACCTGCATACCCACCAATGAAGCACTCGTAAGTAAGGAAGAGATTATTACAGGACACTTCATTACAGGACAGGACAAACCTCACCCCGGACCATATTTGAAGTTTACTGGCGATATGCTTAAACACTACTTACTTTCAGTTCAGAGGTAACTTCTACATCCAAAAACACAGCTGTGCCGTGGGATCACCTGTCTCCCCGATTGTGGCTAACGTACATGGAGGAAGTAGAGAACAGAGCTCTGGTTTCTTTCCCAGGTGCATTGCCCAATCAGTGGTTCGGATATGTTGATGACACATGGGTTAAAATCAGAACCCAGGAAGTATAAGCCTTCACAGAACACATCAGCATAGTGGACAAGATACCATAGACAACCGCCTGGCTTTCTTAGACTGTGCAGTGGTTATTTGTGAGGACAGGACTCTCCAAGCAGAAGTTTATAAGAAGCCCACACACACAGATCAATATTTGCAGTGTGATTCGCACCACCCACTGCAGCACAAGCTGCGAGTCATCAGGACACTTCAACACAGAGCACAAGAGGTTCCCACTACCGCATAAGGGAAACGGAAAGAAGAACAACACATCTGTAAAGTTATGAGAGACTGTGGATACCCCAAATGTACTTTCAACAACACCAAGAGGACACAGAAACCTAACAGACAGGAACCAGGGACAAAAAGGAAGGGTGTAGTTATCTCTTATGTGTCTGGTTTATCTGAAAAACTTAAAAGGATTTTTTACAAACACAACATTCCAGTCCAATTTAAACCAGGGTGTGGTTGACACACTGCGTCAAAAACTGGTCCATCCTAAAGACAAGATCCCCTCTTACAAACAGAGTAATGTAGTTTATGCAGTTCAGTGAAGAGTGCAGTGACAGTTATGTCGGTGAAACTAAACAACAGCTTCACAAGAGGATGTATCAGCACAGAAGAGCCAATCCTGGAGGACCTAAGTCTGCAGTTCACCTCCACCTCAAAGAGAACGGACATTCCTTTGAGGACAGCAATGTCCGAATTTTGGCCATAGAGGTTAGATGGTTTGAGAGAGGGGTGAAGGAAGCCATTTTTGTGAAAATGGAAAAGCCCTCTTAAACAGAGGAGGTGGTCTCAGATTCATATTGCCTAGTATTTATAACAGTGTTCTGAAACCTAAAACAAAAGAGCCTCACCCTAGAAAAGCAAACACACCACCTGAATAGAATAGTGAAACTAACGACCCTGAACCTGAATGGAGCAGTGTCACTAACGGCTCTCCTGAGCCTCAACGACTCCCAGGATTTACACTTCTTTTTCACGTCTAACGACAGTGAGAACAGAACAGCCTGGTCCATCAGGTTTGGTTTTAGGGAAACTCCTCCTCTAGATATCTAAGCTGATATGGGAGCTGCTCTGTTGCAGAGCACAAGGCACTGCAGCAGGTGGTGAAAACCGCCCAACGCATCACAGGGACTCCACTTCCAGCCACGGAAAATGTCCAGAGTAAACGCTGTCTCCGTCGAGCTTGCAGCATCCATAAGGACTCCTCTCATCCCGCCCATAGACTGCCCTCCCTCTTGCCCTCCGGCAGGCGTTTCAGGTGCTTCAAAACCAGTACCAGCAGACTGAAGAACAGTTTTTTCTTCAGAGCTGTCTCTTTATTGAACTATGCACCCCGCTGATCCCTCTGCCCTATATATACCCCCCCCCCTTCACTGCGCACACCCCTTCTCGATGTCTTTTGCACTACTAGATACATAGCATTATGTTTACTTAAACTATTTGCACTGCCAACTGTTCATTTACAGTGCCTACTGTTCACACATGCATCTTTGCACTATTGCACTTTACATAAATGTGAAATAACTTCTACTACTGTTATTCACACAGCTTCAGTTCGTAATTATTTGCACTATATCTATCTATCTGCTCATCATTGTATATATCAATCCATACAATCCTGTTTATAGTAATTGCCATTGTATTTTATGTTCATAGTACATATCTACCTAAAAATTACTTCTAAAATATAATTTATTTCTGACTTGGTTTATAGCTCATCATGGATATCATTGTATATACCTATTTTATGTTTATAGCAATAGCCATCTGTATATTCATCTGCAATAAGCAATAAACAGTCTATTTACAAATTGACATGATACATATTCACATATTACATATTCACATGATGTACAATTTACAAGTTTACAAGTTTACCACAGGGCAATTCCATCCAGGCTTTTCTGACTCCTGCGTCAGAGGATATTACTAAAATGGGCAGAGAAAGCTGAGAGAGAGCCGGAGCTGAACCAAGCTGAACCAGCTAACGCTAAAGGCTAATGTCATGCTAACAGCTGCTGGTAACGGCTGCAAAGGCCTCTCCAATCTCATCTCTCGTCTATCAGCCCGGGGTAAATCCACAAATCTTTACAACAAATTTTATTTCAGTTCCTGCTGTTAATGATCATTATTATCAATATTTGTGTTTTTTTATAATAATTATCATAGTTTTAAGCATGAGCACATTTTTATCTTTGTCTGATAATCCTTTCTATTACTGTTAAAAATAAAACTGTTTTATTAAACATATTTCATTATACACTTAATATTTGTTTAAATATTTGCCCTTAATTTGAGTCTTGTACATTAAGACTTCAGTATTTGAGGAAACACATTTGACACTAAAACAAAGCCCCATTACTATATATAATAATTAAATGGTAATATTTAAGTAAATAAGATGCAAAGATATTCAAATAGTAAATTTATAATATTATACATGATCTTTTAGATCATACAGTGGTAAACCCAGAAGCCTATAGCAAATGTGCAGCATTTTGAAAGAACTATCATTTACCTTTACACATGAATTGGTTTATAAAATAGACAGTGGGCTCTGGACACAGACAAAGCTTCAGACGAATCTAAGATCAGATTCATAAGCAAAGTCCTTGAAAGGGTTGTTGCTTCACAATTGCGGTCATATTTGTATACAAATGGCCTTTTTGAACCTTTTCAGTCTGGTTTTCGTTCAGCACACAGCACTGAAATGGCTCTTCTCCTGGTGGTTAATGACATTCTTCTGTCCATGGATGCAGGGCTGACAAACATCTTGCTGCTTCTTGATTTAAACGCTGCTTTTGACACAGTCTGCCATGAATGAATGATCTCTAGGCTTTCTGACATTGGCATCACTGGCTCTGCACTTTCCTGGCTAATTTCCTACATTAGTGACAGATAGTATTATATCACTATACAAGGGTTTAGATCTGCTACTGCTCCACTCACACAGGGTGTTCGGTTCTTGGCCCACTATTATTTATCATCTACATATATCCACTCGGTGACATCTTACGCAAGCATAGACTTCAGTTTCACTGCTACGCAGACGATATTCAAATCTACCTCACCACCAGCTCCAATGCTCCATCTCTGCCTGGCTCACTCACAGCTTGTATCAGGGACGTTAAGTATTGGATGTCCCGAAATTTCCTTAAATTGAATGATAAAAAAACTGAGATATTATTGATTGGTTCTACTGCCACAGTCAAAACAATGAACCAGTATTTTGATGTTCATGGAACTCACATCAAGCCTTCGTCACTGAGCCGTAACCTTGGTGTTTTATTCGATTCAAATCTATCTTTTGGCCCTCACATTTCTTCTCTTGTTAAAAGCTCTTTTTTCCATCTTTGTAATATTGCTCGTCTCCGATCTTCTCTCACCATTGCTAATGCTGAAATCTTAATTCACGCATTAATCACTTCACGTCTGGACTATTGCAATGCCTTATTTCTTGGTCTTCCAAAAAAACTTATCGCTAGATTACAGTATGTTCAAAACTCAGCGGCTAGAGTTCTCACCTCCACTAGGCGCTCTGCTCACATTACACCTCCGCTTCATGACCTTCACTGGCTACCTGTATCATCACGTATACACTTTAAGGTATTGCTTCTAACGTTCAAGGCAATAAATGGTCATGCTCCGCAATATCTGTCTGACCTACTCTCCCCTTACCGCCCCGGCCGGTCTCTTAGATCAGCTGAAATTGGTTTGTTGTCCATCTCACATTTCCGTTCCGTTGGTGGAAGGTCATTTAGTATAAATGCTCCTCAATTATGGAATGCGCTGCCTCTTACATTACAAAACATCTCATCTGTGGGTGCATTTAAGTCCCAGTTAAAAAATTATCTATTTAACAAGCATTTCGGATGATCACAATTATATGTATTATGTGATGTGTATAAATAGATGTATATGTAAGTGTTTGTATGTACTGTATTTGTGAAATGTAAAGCGACCTTGAGCTATGGAAAGGAGCTATATAAATAAAACTTCTTCTTCTTCAGATCCACTTTTACTGTCTATGTCTTTTAGTGTCACCTGGATGTGTTTAAATTAAGAAGCATACATGTATTTATGAACAAATGTACAGTCTCAAATGTATAGTCTCAAAGTCACTTACTGTGCAGAAATATATGTATTTCTGTTTTATTGGCTAAACATTGTGTGCCTTGTGAGGAAGAGCACCATGGCATGGCACCCACATGCCAATCAAAGTCGCCACTCACTTAATTATGCATAATTCTAAAGTTAAGCTGAGTGCAACCCACCCATTTCTGACACAATGGCTAAAAATTACCTAAAATCCACCAGAATTCCGGTAATTACATTAGTTTTTATTAAAATTTTCAATCCAGCTATAAAATAAAGAGTATATGTTGGATTATGTTTTCATTTAGTAAATTTTGCCAGCTTGGCCAATGAAGTGCTCAGTTTACCTTAACTCTGTATATTATTTTGAAAAGCTTGCTACACTCTGATCAAGCATCTCTCATGGAACCCTTTAAAAGGGCCTCTAGTAAAGGTGCCACCATACAGCAATATAACTCCATCTACCAGATGGCAGGCTCCAAAAGCAGAAATATAAGGAGAAATTCCATGACAATTTTACAAGTGTAAAAACCTGTTTACAGCCTGGTAGCATAGATTGTAAATAACATGAATGTAATCCGCCCATTGGTTCCCTATTCAGCGATATTGTTGTTATGACAGGGCAATAAAATGGCGGTTACCTACGAGCTTTTGGCTTTTACTGCTTAATAAAACAATAGTTTTCAGATAGAATAAATGGACATATTAATCAAAAATGTAACCCCAGAGTTGTCATGTAGTAAATACTTAGTTCTAGAGACCAGAGCCGTCTTTTGTGCCAGGCTGTAAACATGATTTTTACACTTGTAAAATGGCCATTGGGTTTCTCTTTATATTTCCGCATTTGGAGCCTGCCCTCCGGTGGACGCTGTATATCGCTGTATTTCGCTGTATATCCAGTGTTGCCAACTTAGTGCCTTTGTCGCTATATTTAGCGAGTATTCAGACCCCTCTAGCGACTCATTTAAAAAAAAAAACTGGCAACAAATCTAACGACTTTTTCTGGAGTTATTGGAGACTTTTGGAGGCTCTCTAAAGTGAAAGCACACATCGTTCAGCAGCCACTGAATTCACGTCTGTGTTGCCACCCACTCCAACTCATCTGACAGGCCTTTGGTCAGCCCGTCCCACATAGAACTGGCATACTCCAGCACTGGTCTGATGAAACTCAAATAGACATGCTTAAGGACGTCAGGTGGAAGCCCAGCTCTTTGTGTAACATTTAGGTAATGAATCCTAGGGTTTACTTTGGAGAGCATATATTTTATATGTGCATCACAAGATAAATCAGAAGAGATTTTTACTCCGAGAAGTTTGAATGTGGAGACTCTTTGGATCATATGGCCACTGACTTCAGGCAGAGAGGGGCAAGGGATGTTACACTCTCTCCTGGCACTTATGACCATGTCCATAGTTTTTAATCCATGTACTGCAAGTGAGAACTCCTGCCCCCACTCAGCAGCTCAGTCAGTGTCAGATCGTCTGCATATTTCACAAGGAGAATAGAACATGGAAGACATACATCCAGGCTGTTTATGCATATTAAAAAGAGTAATGGAGACAACAACCCCTGGGGACAATTGCTGGAATGGTAAAGGTGGTGAAGTGCAGGAGCACTTTGATGAGCTACCTGTCACTCAGGTAGCTCATCAAACTGGGCCAAAGAGGGCGCTGAATCTGCATGTTTGCCAGTACGTTAAGCAATTGACTGTGGTTGATTGTGTCAAAGGCACATGAAAAATCCACAAAAATGCGTGTACATCCAATTTAGGCCTGTTGTTAGGTGCCTCTTGCCACTGCTGAATATGTATCAGTGCTGTGACTGTGGCTCTGCTGCTCATAAATACCCATAAATACCCGTGTTGGGTAGGGGCAATCTGAGAAGCTGTACCCTAAAAATCCCTTCATAGATTTTACCAACACAACTGGCAAGAGAGATCTGGCGGTAGTCAGTTGGGAAACTACCTTGTTTTTGGGATTGCCTTAACAAGAGCCTTTTCCAAAGTGCTGGGAAGATGTGTCAGATGCAAGAATTAAAAACATCACACAACTCAGGAGCCAATTATTCGCAAAAGGTTTTTAGCAGCCAGGAGGGAATACTGTCAGGACCTGCAGCCTTTGATGGGTTAATATTTCGAAGTCTGGCATTGACTTGACCAAATCTCACCCACATTACATTATGTGCCAGCTTAATAAAAACTTCCTCTTCAGATGGCAGTGTATAGTCGGACTGGCCCCACACTGAAGAAAAATGTTTGGCCAGGATGTCACATTCTAACTGCTGAATATGTAGATCATTTGTGGCTAAAGCTTGACTATCCCCCATTCCCATGAGTGCTTTGATAGATTTTAACCACTGTCTAGAGTTAGAGTAGCAAAGATCCCCCACCTCTTTGTTGTACAAATGATACTTAGCAAATTTCATCTTTTTGTCTACAATTGCTCTTAAGTACTCTCATCTGCTGTACAGTAAGCATGCTGTCCTTTTTTAGTAGATTTTTTACTTGTAAAGTCATTCAGGGCATGTCCTGATTTATTAAGAAAACTCTTTTAAATGGTATTGCTTGGTTCAAATTAGATTGAATTGTGTTGGTAAAAACACAGATTCATAATTAAAGGCCCTCGCCTCCCTTGCGACAGCGGGACACATGTATCGGAGGATTGCATTTCATTCTTTAAAGCGTAAACTTCATGGTAAAGTTAAATATCCGGGCCTGTGCTACTGCTGGGGCCTGCTACACCACCTTGTATTTAGAGTTAGGTCTCCACAATTCCTGGTTTTCCTGTGAGCTGTCTAAACTTTTGAAAATAATAGATTATGCTTGGGCTAATGCGAGAAAAACAAAGTAAAAGCTGCACCCCTGTTTAAAAAGTAAAAATATAAATATTACTTGTCTAAAAGAAGTCCAATTTAAGTCCAATTTAACAAGTTCCAAAGATTCTGAGGAGTTTTCCAAGACTCTAGTCTTGAAAAGACTAGAGTCTTGGAAAACTCCTCCACAGGAAGCATCCTGGCATTAGGAAATGGCATTTATTTTCCAAAGAAATGGCCTCTGTCCGCAAGAACTGTTCATGATCGCGATACGAATGATGGCAAATCAAGTGGAGGAAACACAAGTGAAGGACATAAATGCAGCAACTTACTTTTCCCTCGCTTTGGATGAGTCAACAGACGTAAGCCATGTAGCCCGGATTTATTCAAGTCTTTTATTGACTTCGCTCAAGAAAAAAAATTACCAATGGATAAACTTATTTTGGTGTGTACTGATAGTGCTTCGTGTATGGTGGGAAAAACAGGATTTGTAGTGCTTTGTGAACATAAAAATACACCCATCCTAAGTCATTCATTCTACATTTGGAGGCGCTTTGGGCTCAAATGTGTGGCAAGCAGCTTGGTCAGGTGATGTTGCTGGTCATTTGGGTGGTCAACTGTTGCCCGAGCTTTAAATAATTGCCAGTTTAAAACACTGCTGGAGGAAGTTGTGAACAATTACCCAGGTCTGCTTTTGCACAGCAATATGCGTTGGTTGTCAAGAGGGAAGGTGCTCAGCTGTTTTGCGGCTTGACTGAACGAAATCCGGACTTTTCTTAAAATGAAAGACGTCGAGCATCCTGCGCTAGATAATCATGAGTTAGTAAACTAAAGTTTTACTATCTCATAGACATGACTGAACCAGACTGAACCAGACTGAACCAGACTGAACCAGACTGAACCAGCTCAATGTGAAAATGCAAGGCATGCCTTGCATTTTCACATTGAGCTGGTTCAGATGTCTTATCCCTTCAACAAGCAGTGTTTGCATTAGAAAACAAGCTGGAACCTTTTATTGTAGATATTGAAACGGGTCGCAACATTTTGATCTTCAGCAGCTAGCTGGCTTCACATTTAATCTCCTGCAGTCATTCAAAGCACATTTTGGATTTGAATTTTGTGAGCACACTCATCTTTTTAAGTTCATAACTCATCCTCACGAGTGTGCAGTGGACAAAGTCAACCTGAGTTACATCCCTGGTGTCTCTGTCAGAGACTTTGAGGTAGAAGTTGCAGACCTGAAGGCTTCAGACATGTGGGTGAATAAATTCAAGTTACTGAATAAAGATTTGGAAAGATTTGCACAAAAACAAGAAGAACTGGCAACCAAACACATGTGGATCGAAATGAAAAAACTTCAACCCGCAGACCAGCTAATTGTCAAAACTTGGAACGCACTTCCTATCACATACCACACATTGCAACATGTGAGTATTACTGAATTGATAATGTTTGGCTTTACGTATGCATGCGAGCAGTCTTTCTCACATCTAAAAAACATCAAGAGCAACCTACAATCACATTTAACGAATGAAAGCCTCAATGCCTGCATGAAGCTTAACCTCACCACGTATCAACAAGACTACAAAGCCATCAGCAAAACCATGCAGCCCCATAAATCATATTAATGGTAAGAAGTATTTTATTTATTATTGGTGAGCTTCAGTATAACAACGCTATTAAAAATAATAAATTCAGAGACTTATTATACTCTAAAATTGTTGTTTTTACTTAAAAATTCATACATTTAGTTCAATTTCACAGAAATACATTGTAAAATATGTGTCTTTCATCGCTCTCTTTAATTTCAGATTTAGCTGTAGCAGAGGAGAGGAACGTGGGGGGATTTACAACACACAAGCAACAATACAACTTAACCCACGTGCACCATGAGGGCGCAGCCAGATCCAAAGGGCTTCATGTTGTTCATCCTCCAAATGAGTCAAACGCTTTTGAGGAAACCCCTCAAAAGTGTAAAGTGCAACTGCTCCCTCTGTTCCCGGCGCTGTCCTTGCGGTGTACAGCATATCCAGGAAATGCATCATTGAGACATGTTTCTGATACGGCCACAACTGCAGTGTTGTTATTAAATGCAATACTGTACAGTTCCTCGGATTTATCTTAATGATCTCACATTAGAGAGGAGAAATCCTGGCATTGTTAGTTTAGGCTTGATCGGAGCTATGTGTACATGGACAAGATTAGCAGAGCAAGAAGATCTTACAAAGGGATATTACCTTCCCCCACACTGTGCCCCATCGCCTGTTGTCTCACACTGGCTTAGTCTATAACAAACAACAGTTTTAATGAAACGCCCAGTGCTTCTTCCAGCTCTCTTACACCGTGGCGAGACCTTAGTTTTAAGATGCTGTTTTGTTGGCGTGCACCTCAGGTGCCAGTGGAAAAGCAAGACTCCTCATGATTTTTAGGTGTTGAGGACTATATCTGAAAGTCTGTTGTGCCATGAATTACAGAGAAGTACTCCAGTAACCTCACAAACACATATAGTATTCAATCCATTTAAAATCAGATGAGTGTCATCCAAGGAACATAATCTATTGATATCTGTGCATATCATCAGGAAGAAAGATACTCCAAGTATTGTAAAAACTAATTGGGCTAAATTATCAAAAAATGCCTTAAAACAATCCTTTTAAGGAGACCGTGGAACATTGCTAAGATAAGAGTGGGACAGTTGAGGCCTCATCGCTGAAGTTTGTGTATGACACCGTAGTGATAGGATGCATCACTGGCGGAGACCAGGCAGACTACAGGAGGGAAGTGGCCAGTCTGACGTCATGGTCTGGAGACAACAACCTCACCCCAACACGGACAAGACAAAGTGGACATGAGAAAGGAGAAGAGAACATCAGCCACTGTTCATCCGGGAGCTTGAAGTGGAGAGGGTGAGCAACTTTAAATACCTGGGTGTCCACATCAGTGAATACCTCACTTGGACACCTCACATCACGCAGCTGGTCAAGAAGGCCCAACAGCAGCTGTATTTTCTGAGGAGGCTGAGGAAGTTTGGCATGTCACCTAAGATTCTCAGCAACTTCTACAGCTGTGTGATCGAGAGTGCCATGACCAACTGCATCACTGTGTAGTACAGCAGCACTACTGTCCTGCAGAGAGTGATGAAGACTGCACAGAAGATCACCAGGACTCCACTGCCCTCTCTGCAGAGCATCTACACTGCAGAGTCCACAGAAGAACTGCTTGCATACTCAAAGTTCTGGACTGTTCACACGTCTACCCTCACAGAAGTGTGAAATGCAGAACTTCAAGACTGAAGAACAGCTGACAGGAGTTTGCAATCATGGACATAACGGTTTACATTGATTTACACTTGTGGTTTTGCACATTCATTATTTTCAGAACTGCACTACCTCACTTTTTATTATCTTTGCTGCATTTGCACTACCTCTATTTTTATTGCTTTTATTTTTAATTTTTTTTACTTTACTATACAGCATATATTGTGGACAGCAAGGTAATCATTTCTTTATGCAGGAAACATGCTTTCATGTGCACATGACATAATTAAAAATTTGAATTTCCAGCACCCCTCCCAGAGACTCCAAGAAGGCCGGGTACTCTGCATTGCCATTTAGCCCGTAAGCACAAACAACAGTGAGAGACCTATCCTCAAACCGAACTCCAGGTGAACTCCAACACATTGCGGCTGAGCTGGGGGGCTATGAGCAAGCCCACACCAGCCCGCCACCTCCCATCGTGGGCAACTCCAGAGTAGTGGAGAGTCCAGCCTCTAGAGGAGTTGGTTTTCAGAGCCCAAGCTATGTGTGGAGGTGAGACCGACTATCTCTAGTCGGTATCTCTCAAACTCCCGCTCAAGCTCAGGCTCCTTCCCCGCCAGCGAGGTGACATTCCATGTTCCTAGTGCCAGATTCTGTGTCCGGGAATTGGGTCTCTCTCCACGATGATTTAAAAACATTGCTTATTGGACCATCAAAAAATGTAGTTTGTCCAAATTTTACAAAATTTGACACATTTGTTGCTTTTTGCCTGACAAACAAGGAAAACCTTATATTAATTCCTTATTTCAATATTTTTGTTTTGTGGGAGTCCAACTAAGTTGAGCTTTATGGCAATTCACTAGGCACGAGCACCTAAATACATGGATATCCATTATAACGCCATTTAACGAACAGACAGTCCATTGCAGAACTGTACTGGAGCACGCAGCACTTTAAACAAATGTGAACCGGCACAAAGAATGATATTGCACATGTTTGGTTTTAAGGATTAATTTATTAATTGTTTTATAGTTCCACCTGCAGATCCGCACGTGGGATGATGGCTGCCGGTCTGGAATAAAAACAAACAATTAGAACTAATTGAGAAATGTGCAATATGTGTAGGCTACTTGTGTGTTTGGGGTAAAGGTGTCGTGCTGTGTGTTAGTGTTGACTCACCTCTCTGTTTCATGTGTCCAGGTGTCTAAAAGAGTCCCCGGGGGAACAACCAACATTAAAAGTTTCCGGGCCAGACCATGGCAGGGTAATAGAGAGGAGGAAACTAAACTGTGTTTTATGATTAAGGGATTTTAAAGAAGTCTAAGTATTTGGTTTTAGGGTTGTAAATTGTGGTAGGTTTTAAATACGGTTTATCGATTGGATGAATTTGTCTGGAGGGTATTAACAGGGTTTTAGCAAAAGCTTATGTTAATGTATGTTCCAGGTGGGTTTAAGTAGTAGAATCCAATTACTTCTTTCTTCTTTGTCTGATTGTCCCTGCTGCTGGAGAGGATTGAGCTCATCCTACCTCCATTGCATTTTTGCACTTTTTGGCACCTTTGTATATTTATTGAAAAAGAAAGGAAACTAAAAAGAAAAACAGTGGTCTATGTCAACTCTTTGATTCCAGTGTCTCATTGCTCGTTGTATCTCACGGACCTCCAGCCGCTAACCAGGCCCGGCGTAACACTTCAACTGAAATAGCAACAAAGTTTAACCTTAGCACCAGCACTGGGTAGCGAGGGCAATCATTGCTGCTTGCAGCTTTCATTTTAATAATTATTATTGTTCCCTAAAAGTATCGCTCATCTGACCCTGAAAATATAAAAAAATTTACCAAATGTTGTCCAAAAATCAAGTATGTGTGAAATTTTGATGTAGCAATTTGGCTTTTTTAAAATAATACAAGGGGGCGTGGCAGCACACTGTACAAAATTGGAGATACATTATGCCAATGGGACTATGAAAAAAACTTTTTTGTTATAGAGTTATGAAATTTGATACACATTTTTGTCATGACAAAGCAAACAAAAATATCATGACCATGCACTAAAAAAAGTAATCCAGCTTTAATAAAAAAAATGTGCTGACTCAGATTTTTTAAATCTGTCTCCTCTTAACAATTTAACATTTCTCAGCATAATCTAGACAAGTGGGGCTTTAAAAGTTGGGTAACTTTTAAAGCCCACACTAGAATAAAACCTGGTTTCCAAGTGGCAGTGCCTCAAACTTAACATTAAATCTGACGACCCTTAAATTGTAATAACTTGCAAACGCAAAGTCTGATTTGCATAAAATTCTTGTTAAAGCACCCACTACAGAGTAATGCCTAAAATCAGTATGGAAGGCTGAAAGATTTTGTTTTTTGAAAATGGACAAAATTTTGCAAATATGTCTGACCGGACGCATTGATCAAAAACATACTCTTGGACCCATGCCCAATTTTCAGTGGTATTATTCATGTTATTCATGCCCTATTCTTCATAGCAAAACACTTAAATATAGGAACCACCTAAATACATGGATAACGTACACAGAACCAACAAAGTTTAAACAAAGTTTAAACATGGCACCAGCTCCACGTAGCAACAGTTAAAATAAATTTACTAAATTAGGAAAGGACTAAATGTTAATGTATCAGGACATTTTGTTTTGAGTTCTTTGTTTGAGGTGCTTTATTATTTTTTTGTATTTTTTATTTTTTTTAACAAACTCCTAATTCCTAACTACAAACTGTTGAATAACCAATATTAACAAATGAATGAAGTGTTGTCAACAAATGTAGTAATAAAAGTTAGAACGTGGAATTGATTGGAATCCTGTTTTTATTGAGGGGATCAGTTGTCTTCAAGTTTGGCGAGTGCACAAGCAAGCATACAACTGACAGTTGTTTCAATGTTTAGTTCCCGTTTTAATCACAAACAGATGAGTCATCTTCTGTGTTTATTTTGACAATAGTAGATGTCTGAACTGAAGAGTGGATCAGAGAATTAAAATGTATTTATATGGTAAATGGTGTGCATTTAGATAGCGCTTTTTTGTATCCTTCTTGGAAACCAAAGCACTTTACATAATGTTTCCATTCACTCCATTCACACATGGGCCAGACAAAGAGGAGGGCTGCCCTCACCTCACCATGATCACACACATTCATACACCAGAGCTGTGGCACTGGAGAAAAGGTGAATTAAGTGTCTTGCCCAAGGACAAAACAACAGTATGAACTGGGAAGAGAGGGAATCAAACAACCAATCTTCCATTTGTAGGATGACCACTCTACCACTGAGCCACTGCGCCCCACAACATTGTCCGAAATAACAATAACAAAGCCCTAAAATTGCGTTGCAAAGACAAAAGGGAGCAAAAATAGACCCTGTCCTTTGAGCTTCCATCAGGATCAGAGGGAAAAACTATAGATCATCATTATAAAGTCACTGTGAGTAACTTTACGATGACAATAGCCAGTAAAATATCAACAGTTTTGTTTTAGACAGCTCTAACTTTGCTGTGGTATTGTATGTGTGTGTGTAAAGGTTAATGTGATTCTATTAATCTTTGACATACTCAGAGTAAGACATCCACAGTGTCATGTGAAAGACTGTACTTTACACTGCTCATAAGAAGACTGCAGCCAAACAGATGAACTGTTAACAATGTGAGAAACATAACAGCACTGATTCTGGAAGTCTCGGCAGAAGCAGGTAAGTTTTGGTGTTTTATTAACCTGCTCTTTTAAGTTAAATTGTAATTGTATTGGTGTCCAGACAAATATGGCATACACATACTGTATAACTGTAATTTCCTTCTATTTCCTACTGTGATACAACCATATACTACTCTTATTCTGCTTTAACAAATAACATTTGATAATAGGGATAACACCCTGAGCTAACTTATACTGATATAATATAAACATATGTCTGATATACGTGTTGGAACTGTTGCTTCACAGCAAAATAAGTCCAGAGTTTAACTCTGTGGGGCCTTTCTGTGAGGGGTTCATGTTCATGCTCCGGTGGATTTTCTCTGATAAAAAACATCAACATTAAAACATTCTGGGCGCCCTCTGTGATGATTACCAATAATGAATTTCCCCACTGGGATAATAAAAGAATAATAAATATTTTATAATATGGCATAAATACATTTTAACATATTTAAAATACAAACTGTCAATGTCAAACCAAAATATATTTCTAATGAATAATATCGCTCAGTGTATTTTGGGGTAATTGTATTTTCATTTCCGAAACAAGTATTAAAAATCAGATAATGAGTTGTTATTTGATTTTTTTGTTATAAAATAATAAAAAATAAGCTGTTTTTCTTTCATGTTACTTCTTATGGATTTTACAACAAAAATTTACTCATTATTTAATACTCATTTTTGAAAAGAAAAAAACAATTACCAAGAAATACCCTGACCAACCTTCTACATGCGTATATTTAGAAAAATTTCATCAAAACTAACAAAAACAATGTTACAGAACTTACTCAACCTCTTGCCATTTGACAGCATTTAACTCTCCACTGTTATTTATTTTATTTTTTTTCCAGGTTTACAATGTTTACCTGCTGGTTGTCTTTTGCTGTGTTTCTGGCTGGTTTACACTCACTAGAAAGAGCCTGGGGAATTATCTTTGTTACACCAACCTGCAGAGTCAAAGGTCACTCTGGAGCAGAGCTCAGTTTGGGCTGTGGAGATGAAAACACTACAGGTGAGCACAGGGGCGGATTTAGACATTTTGGGGCCCAAGGCAAACACAGACATGGGGCCCTCTACATCTCTTGTTTCCCTCCTTTTGTCAATCCTTATTAAAAAAATAAAAATTAAAAAAAAGCCCTACTTGTTACTTTTCTTCAGCAGTCTTCACACAGCAATGATGTATAGACATCTGGAGTTGTATCTGTAAAAAAAAAAAAGAAGAAAAATAAAAAACACAGAACAACATTCTGTTTAACAGATGTATCCTCTGTAAAATTGTATGTACATAAAATGTTCTCTATACAATAATATGTATTGTCTATTTACACAGGGAAGAGGTGTCATTGGTTGTCATTTACCTTGGTTGTTCTGATAGTATCTTCTATATGGATCTGCTTGCTGCTACATGTTTTTGGACTTCTGTCTTGTGTTACTAAAGTGAGAAGAAACACACAAGACAATAAGTGATCAATTAGTAAAAATAACTTACCTTTTAAAATGTTTACCTTTTTTCTTTCACTGAATTTTTCCTGCTCTCCCTTTTCTTCTCTCTTTGGTCTTTGCCTGTCTTTTTCTTCTTCTCTCTTTGGTCTTTGCCTGTCTTTTTCTCCCTTTGGTCTTTGCCTGTCTTTTTCTTCTTCTCTCTTTGGTCTTTGCCTGTCTTTTTCTTCTTCTCTCTTTGGTCTTTGCCTGTCTTTTTCTTCTCTCTTTGGTCTTTGCCTGTCTTTTTCTCTCTTTGGTCTTTGCCTGTCTTTTTCTTCTTCTCTCTTTGGTCTTTGCCTGTCTTTTTCTCCCTTTGGTCTTTGCCTGTCTTTTTCTTCTTCTCTCTTTGGTCTTTGCCTGTCTTTTTCTCTCTTTGGTCTTTGCCTGTCTTTTTCTTCTTCTCTCTTTGGTCTTTGCCTGTCTTTTTCTCTCTTTGGTCTTTGCCTGTTATTTTCTTCTTCTCTCTTTGGTCTGTGTGGGTGAGTTTCTCTGAGTGAGTGAGTGAGTGAGTGTGTGTGTGACTGAGTGTGTCTGTG
Organism: Neodontobutis hainanensis; assembly: GCA_024349245.1. NCBI lineage: Eukaryota > Metazoa > Chordata > Actinopteri > Gobiiformes > Odontobutidae > Neodontobutis > Neodontobutis hainanensis. The sequence goes on along the minus strand of JALDNG010002486.1, from coordinate 15,095 downwards.
AGTGAGTGTGTCTGTGAGTGAGTGTGTCTGTGTGTGAGTGTGTCTGTGAGTGAGTGTGTCTGTGTGTGAGTGTGTCTGTGAGTGAGTGTGTCTGTGTGTGAGTGTGTCTGTGTGTGAGTGTGTCTGTGTGTGAGTATGTCTGTGTGACTGAGTGTGCCTGTGTGTCTCTGAGTGAGTGTGTCTGTGTGTGAGTGAGTGTGTCTGTATTGTCACGTCTAAAGCACTATAATCTGACCTTGCGAGCTTTGGCCTCAGCAAATCTTGCTATCACTGATTCCATATCCAGTGACTTCCTGACTTCCTGCTCGATGGAGAGAACAGCTAGAGCAGACAGCCGGTCCTGTGACATAGTTGATCTGAGGTACGTTTTGATAAGTTTCAGTGATGAGAAACTTCTCTCACCCGAAGCTACTGTAACAGGAAGAGTGAGGAGGAGTCTGAAAGCTATACTCAAATTTGGATATATGTCAAGTAAATTCTCTTTATATATATAGTCAAGCATCTCAAATGGTGATGAGACATGTGGCGGGAATGACCTAACTGCACCCTTAACCTCAAGCTTCAGATCTTCTGCATCAATGTCATCCATCCTTTGCTCTAATCTGTGGCAGCATTCATCCAGCTTCCCTTCCTTCTCAGTGCTTCTCATTGTGTCCTGTGAGTAGAGAAATCCATAAAGCTCATAGAAGATTTCCATGTTGGAAAATCTGTTCTCTACTGTGACAAGAGCTGTATCTATTAGACATAGAAAAAAATCTCTTTTAAAGAGCTCTTCTGCAGTTGACTGAGTGTTCTCTGTTCCCTCATACTCAAACTGTTTGTTTTTTCTTCTCTGACGCACCTCAGGCCAGCTCATCTCCACCTCAAGCTTCTCTGCTATCTCCCTGGCATCTGTTTTCGCAGAGATGAAATCCATGACTGCGAAATTCCTGAAGATATTCTTTCACTGCCCTGATTTCTTCTCTCACTGTCTCAACTGAAACTTTGGGGCTCTGAAGGATCTTGCTCACTTTGTTTATCTGGAACAACACATTGTACCACACAATGGTACTTACCACAAAAGGCCATTTCTGCAGCTCCTTGCAGATGCTTTCAGCTGTTGAGACAACATCTGCATCTCTTTTCTCTGTGGCGTACTCCTTTAAAGCAGTTAATGCCTTCACGATTTCAGGCAGCTGGTAGCGAACAGCTTTCACAGCTTCAACTCTACACTCCCACCTGGTTGTAGACAATGCTTTAAGTGTCAAATTCTTGGCGTGTTCTTTGAGAATACTCCAACGTTGAACTGAAGAGCTGAAAAGATTGTAAAGTCGCTGTATCAGCCCAAAGAAGCTGATGGACGTCACGGAGGACTTGGCTGCATCACCAACAACAAGGTTCAGTGTGTGACTTCCGCAAGGAACATATAACGCTTTGTTGTTTATTTCCAGCACTCTCTTTGGACTCCTGCTTTTTACCCTGCATGTTGCTCCGTTATCGTAAGACTGGCCTCGACAATTGCAAAGATCCAATCCTAGTGTTTCTAGTTGGCCTAAAAATGTCTCACATAAGCCTTTTCCTGTTGTGTCAAGTGCCTGAAGAAATCCAACAAAGTGCTCATGGATGGAGACACCCTTTGATAATTCACAATTAACAATTCGTAGCACCACTGAGAGCTGCTCATTGTGACTGAGGTCTGGAGTGCAGTCCATAATTACTGCATAGTATTTGGCTGTTTTCACTCTCTCTATAATTGCATCAGTTGTACATTTTGCCACAAGGAAATAAGTTCATTTTGGATATTCTTGCTTAAATAGGTGTCACTTAGCTGTTTTGCCTGAATTCTCCTCAGATGCTCTCGCATCACTGGGTCAAACTGAGCCATTAATTGCACTTGTCCAAGAAAATTTCCATTACCAGCCTCAAACAATTTGTCTGAGTGGCCACGAAATGCAAGATTGTGCTCTGCCAGATGGTTTACAATTGCAATAAGTCGTCTTAAAATCTCTTTCCAGCGGTTTACTTCAAGAGCAATTAGATCTTGGTTTACCTGATCTATAGCTGTGTTGGTTTGTAGTTTCTGTGAAAGATTGCGCCAAGCATCCATGTTAGTGATGTGTTCTGCTGACCTCTCATGCTGTCTCAAGTGTGCAGAAAGATTTTTCCAGTAATTAAACCCATCTGCACTTAGCTGAGTGGCCTTTTCTCGGTTACCAAACAAGCGGCAACAAAAGCACATAACACAGTCATTTTTTTCACTGTACACGAGCCAGGACCTCTTTATTTTTTCTCCATTCTTCATTTGCAGGTAATAATTGCTGTTTGTAAATCTTCTGCCCTCTTGATTTTTAGGATAAATTCTATCCTTGCTCTGAACTGGGCCTCTCTGCACTATTGAGCAGCGCTCTTTGTCAGTGAGATGTTTTGGCCAGAGTGCTGGGTCATCTTCAAGTCCAAGTGTAACACATTGGTCAGAATGACTGCTAGTACTCATTAGTTGTTCATTGGAATTGTCGTCTTTTTCTGTTATAGTCGTCGTCATCATTATTATCATCACTGTCACTGAAAGTTTCGTTACCTGCAGCTGCAGTTGAAGGATCCTCCTCATCCTGTAAAATTGCCGCGCATGTAACGTTAGCAGCAATATCGCTTGAGCAGCCTGGGATAGCACTGCGACGGCGCGGCAACGGGTAGCTCCTCCACGCTAGCAGCAATGCTAACATTGTCCGCGGGCCGGGCATCACAAAAAGTTTGTTAACTTCGGCAATTTTGATAAAAACTTTTGCTTGCCTCCTGTTTCTTCCTTTTTCAGCACCGCTTGGGTAGCTTCATTTTTACTGTCAACACTCTCTCTCTAGTCTGTACACTCTGTCTATCTTCGTCAGTTTTTTGGCGCATTACAGCCTTGACACTTTCGCACATGCGCAGTAAGTGAAATAATGGAATAGTCCAATGTAGTCAGGTGGGGGGTGGGGTGGGGCTCCTGTCTGCGACACTAATGATTTGATGCCATTTTTCGCAAATGGAGTTTTAGAAATATATATTTTGCACGAAGTAAAAAAAAACTAAAAATCTTTAAGCAAGTTAATGGGGCATTTTGGGGCCCCTAGGTAGCTCGGGGCCCAAGGCAATTGCCGACCTTTGCCTAATGGTAAAGTCCGCCCCTGGGTGAGCAGAAACACAGTATGGACAGGACAGTCAACATAAGTGAACACATTAGCAGAGCAAACCAGGGCCCTGCTCACGTTTTGCCTCCATGTTACTATTTGTCTTCTGTCTGGACCTCTTTCACAACAACTCATTCCGTTTTATGCCTCTCATCATGAAGATCTCTCATTGAGCAAACGCACTGTTACCACTGCAGAAACCCAACAGAACATGTTCAAAATGCATGTTGTATTGGGGCCTGGCAGAGGCGTGTGTAGATTTTTTTGCTTCTGGGGGCCAGGTAGGGGCACAGAGTGACTGTAGAAGGGTGGCACACTTAAATTATATATATATATATATATATATATATATATATATATATATATATATATATATATATATATATATATATATATATGTTAGTGCTGGGCAAGTTAACGCGTTATCCTCGCGTTAACGTATTAATAAATTAACGCCGACAATCATTTTATTGTGCATTAACGTCGGCCAATTAATATTGTGAAAGATGTCGGTCTGAAGAACATTCTTTGGATCACAACGAATGACTGCACGTATGAGCCGCACTCATGACGCACAATCTCAAGAAGAATACACGGCGTTGCAACGTGCACCAACAATTGCCCTCACCGGAGACTAATGGACATCGCTAGGCAACCATAATTAGCTCGCGGTGTTACAGTGTTTTATATAGATGAACATCGGGAACTGCACTCACATGCTCTGACTGTAATGAAAACACAAAACAGACTGTAGGACACAGAACATGGGTGTGTGTGTGTTTGTGTGTGGGTCAGGTTATGAAGGGGCGGAGCTCACATGAGTGCAGGCACGTGCACGTAGGTCTGTAAAGGTGTGTACTTTCGGGAGGCCAGGTGGTTGAGAGGCAGGTACGGGTAGCCACAATTTTTGTTGACTGCAAAGCCAACCTCAAAGCAACACAAAGCATACTGAACAGCGGAGATTATATATTTATCTTTTTATGCATTCTGGTTTATGTCCATCATCTATCTGCTGAGCTGTATTATTTAATCTGCAATAAACCTACCAAACGCACATCAGATCTGAGATTATTTGTTTATTATAGTCTCTAAGCACGTCACAACTTAGCACCATCAGGACCCAACTCTGACCCTCACCACGGCTACAAGGTTCTACACAGACATTTATATTGTTTACATTGTTATAATGTTATGATCGAGGCTCTGGACATAACTTGTTTTTCTATAACAAAATAAACAAAATATTAATGCCCTGGCAGTGGCAAATATTTTTGGTTTAATATTTAATTTGATTACATTAAAGTTTAATTTGAGATTTACAAGAAATATTTCAACTGCTACTAACCTTTAACTGCTGTAAAAAGCACCTTATTTGTTTAGTGTGTTTGCAAACCAAATGTTTTTGCACTTTTGTTTATATAGTAGTACGATCAAAATAAAAGAATGCAATACACAAATTTTTAATTCATTATTAATTTTTTGTATAATGCTATTAATCGCAATTAATCAGTCAGGTATTTTGGGCTCCATAAAAGGATCTCACATTGGGCCCCACCTATGCAAATCTACTGACTTAATACTGTAACTAGAGGGGACTCTTGGGTTAGTGCTTTAGAGGCTGAGTGAACTCATGAAGAAAGAGAGACATATAAACACAGCAGTGTATGTAAGCGGTTGTTTTAGAAGAGAAAATGAACAGCAAAATATTTGTATACTAATGCTGTTGTCCAAGATTATGCCATTTAAAATGACAAAATTTGAAATAAAAAACACAGCAGTGTATACATAAAGATACATGATAATGGGTTTAGGGGGATTCATTTTTTAAACAGAATAAGTGTCATTTCCTGCATTCTTGTGTATTTTAACAGCTGTTGATGATATTACTATAGAGCAAGTACAATTATTGAAACTGTTAATTTTTACTGACTTATTTATGTTGAATTGTTTGTCTAGTAAATGCAGTCTACATGGGCTGTGGAAATCACAGCAGCTGTTCTTTAGCCATGTTCTTTAGACTGTGACCCCTGCCTTCTATAGTTTAATGTTTTAACATCAAACTATATTTAATATATAACTATCCAAATATCCAATATATAACTAACAACAAAAATATTACTCAACAATAATTATAATAAATAAACTCTCTCTATATATATATAGAGAGAGAGATAGATAGATATGTATGTATGTATATATATATATATATATATATATATATATATATATATATATATATATATATATTTATTCTACTGAGCTTGAAAGCTCTAGTTGCAGTATGTCACCTTTAACCTGCCTTTATGTAGGAGTGATGCTGCACTGGCACACCCCGTTCGGACTGCTCCAGACCCCAGGGGTCCACCATGAACTGGACCCTGTCTTTATGCACCATGATGGGAGGCTGGTGGTCTCCATCAGCAGCCAGCTCCAAAGTGGCCTGTACTATTGTCTCCTACAGCACCCAACGGGAACTACACTGTGGTCGTACCAGCTGCAGATTGACCATGAAACCATCAGCACTTTCAGGCAGGAGGGCAGCTGTGGAGGCCTCAGGGTCCACAGGGCTGTAGGGTCTGAGAAAGAGAAGCCATCCGTCTCACAGCATCAGTTTGTAGGAGCAGTAGCAGCATCTGTGGTGATCACGTTTATAGCGGGCTTTAGCGCAGGAGCTCTGAGCAGGACTTACGTTATCAGGTGGGTTCAACTTATAATTCTAAATAACTTATTCTAGAAACTTATTCATTCATTCATTTTCTACCACTTAGTCCTGTTAGTTAGTCACAGGATGACATTTAGAGACATGCAAACATTCATTCATTTAGATTTGCCAATTAACCTATACACGCATGTGTTTGGACGGTGGGAGGAAGCCGGAGTACCCGGAGAGAACCCACGGTAACATGTGGAGGACATGCAGACTCCTCACAGAAAGACCGAAGTTGGGTGAGGATGTTTGGGTCGGCCGGGTTTTGAACTTACGACCTAGTGAGGCAGAAGTGCTAACCACTCTGCCACGTGCACCCATTCTAGAAACTCTTCAGATAAAAACAATGAGTTTCCACTGAAAAGTCAACAGCTGTTGATGTTAAAACTTAAACCTCACAACATCACTTTATAACATAACTGATGCAAAATACATGGATTTAAAGTGCTACCTATTAATTAAGTAGTTTTGAACACACTCCAACGTAGTGTCAGGCTGTAGTGTGAAAGTGTGTTCAAGATAAATTAATCATCTCCTGAAACCTTTCTACGTCACTGGATCTAACCAGAGCCATTAAGCCTCAGGCATCATTACACTACACAGACCACAGAGTTGTGTTTCTAGGCTGTTTTCAGACCCATTTCACTTAGTGAAAATACAGTATTCTGCTTTAACCTCTCAGTGTTTTGTTTAAGGTGTCTACGAGTGGTTGGCAAAAGTCCCATCCCCCTCCAACATCAGCAACCTCACCCTCAGGATGACTGCACTGCGGTGTATATGACTACTCTACCGCTGGCCCACAACCAGGTGGACGGTCAGGTTTCACCACTGTCAGATGACATGTTTTCAGAGACGACAGTGTCATCCACATCAACAACAGCTCCTCCAGCCAAACCGCGACGGAGCTTCAAACGAGACGAGCTGCAAGCCACAGCTTACCTGGAGTCATGGAACTATGATGTAGAGGAGCAGGACACAGCCAAGCGTGTGCAGGAAAAACACCTTTTTGTTAAGACGTTTACTTAAAAAAGTAAAATAAATGAGAATAAGATGGATAAAAAGAGGGTGGTAGAATGGGACAATCAAGGAGGAAGAGAAGACACTAGGGGAACAGCAAATACAGGGACGGATATCTTGACAGACAGATACCATGCAGCAGATAAAAAGTGTAGAAGTTCTTACTCATTAGGAAAGATAGAAAGTGACATGGATGAGGGTAATAGCAGTGAGGGGCATAAGGGGAATGACAAAAGGGCAGAAAACAAGAGAATTAAACAGGTAGAAGAGGTGATGAGAGATCAGGAGACGGGAGACAAAGGACATGGAGAAACAGGGACTCATAGATCAACAGAAAAAACCTGGGCCAAAACCGGAGGGTCAAGTACTTTTAGTTTAGATAATGGAAAGAGTCCAGGTCAGTCCAGTGGGGAACATGACAATGACAAACTGGCAGAAAATGTGAATATTAAACAGGTTGAAAAGGTAATGAGAGCAGACAAAAACAAAGATAATAGAGAAGTGGAATCTGCAGAATAGAAGTCTGGAAGTACTTTTTGGTCAAAAGAACATGGCACGATTCAGAGTGACAGGCGCAGTAATGCGCATGATGAGAATGGCAAAGTGTCAGTAGATAGAAGTGACCAGGAAGAACAAAAGAATGAAGACACAGAAGAGACTACAGAAAAAGATAACTCGACAGAGAAAAAACATCTCGAAGCACTCCCACCGGCCATGTCCAGCCAAGGAGCCTGTATTCGAATCATCCACCTGTGCCAGTATAACGAGGATGGCCAGAGATACTGCCACCTGCCGGACCTCTCTCCAGACAACCCGGGCCCCTTCCCCAGACTCAAACAGCACTCTCTGTCTTTGACCCGCCTCAGTGACACTATGGCTGCAACTTCTACAGGGCTCTTGGGTGCTCAAACAAAAACATATAGTGGTGGAAAAGACAAGGGACAAACCAGAAAAAAACTCACAAAGAAAAACACAGCACCATCTTTATTAATAATACACAGGTCTCAAGTTGGTTAGGCTGTTGATGTCACAATTAGCTTTATGATTTGCTGCTCTAATGTGTATGTGTCTGTGGTGCTTTGATGATGTAAAGGCTTGTATTGAAGATGGAAGAATTTTAAGAATCAGTTAAAGACTTTTACTAAAAAAGAAAAACAAAAAACATCTCCAGCTAAATCCCAGCAGGTCCAAAGAGATTGTGTGTAAAATGCTAAAAAAAGCGCAAAGTCTCACGTCGTACACAAAGCTCTAAATAGTGCAGGCTCTATATAGCCTGCGCTGACTGGTATACAACACTGATTTACTTACGTCACCTTCCCTTTCTCCACTTATATCAGCCTCTTTCTTGTCATCCATTTCCACAGCCAGAATTCAGGGTAAATGTAAAGGGGTAGCTTAATCTGCTGAAAGCGTAATACTAACATACAATGACTTACTGGGTTGTTCAAATCAATTGTGTCTATAGCCTATTTAACATCCTAAATAAGATCGCCTTGTATCAGACCCTCAGTGCTTTCATGGACATAGAAATGCTAGCATTCGGGCTAACGGCCTCGTCTAGTGTCTTCCTTAAAAATGCATGTTTTTCCGTTTGGTGTAGAATAAAATGCCAGCTGTGTGAACACACCCTGACTCCGTGTCCTAGTTCCAACTCTGTGTTCACTGTAAACTATTAGCCCGATTTAGAGAAAGCTTTAATGAGACTAGGCTTTCCCCAGAAAGCCTTTTCTGCAGCAGTTTAAGGATACTGTGAAAACGTGATAAAAAAAACCAAAAAACATGGATTATCTTTTACATCAACTGTACAATTAAATGTATGAGCATGGCACCCCCCCCACTACCCTTTAGCCCAGCCACACTTAGTCTGATGAATTACTCCACACGCGTGCTCTCATAATAAGATTTTAAACCTACTGACCCACCTTAGCCGTCTCTGGAGGTTCTAACTCATCCAGGAAGACATAATGCTAAAAGTTATATAGCTGGACAACATAGTACTGTTTCCAAACTATTTCCAGATGGCTTCTTTTTTTTAACCTTATAGCATGACCCCCTCTTAGAATTGTACCATGTTTGGTTGATACTTAACTTTAGATAACAGGCTTTAATGCAAGAAAGCATGTCTCAGTAATGTTTTTTGACAATTCAATAAGATATATTCTTATTCATATAAATTGCCAGAACTGCAGAACCCAATTTCAAGAACCCCATGCAAAGTCCCTCCATTTAAAAAAAGCATGTGCAGAAGAGGTTATAATTTGCCAAAGAACACATCAACTGGCCTAAAGAGAAACGGAAATGCCAGAATTGCAGAACCCAATTAAGAAAACCCTTACAACTTATTTTTTTACATTTTCTTTGTTTATTGTGAAACATCTACAACTATAAATAAGACTCAGAGAAAATAATTAAACAGCTCATGTTTAACCTTAATAAGACTGTATTCCCACATTATGCTTTTACCCAAATTAACACTATTAAAAAAAAAAAAAATCCCCTGTGGGCGTATGTAGCCAGTCCAGCACAGTGAGCAGCCGCTTCAGTGTTTGAACCACACATTTCTCCTGTTTGTGGTTCCTCCTGTTGCTGCTCTTGATCTGGGGTGACATTCGCTATGACGACTGACTTTTATTCCATTCCACAAACTCATCTAGCAGCACTGGCCCTGCAGAGACAAAGAGAAAGATACATTACTTAACCTTGCACCTTCTGGTCACTGAGGTCTCTTATTTTTATTTAAAGCATTAGCATATTACTTTGTAATCCTATTGTGCTTTACAAGTATTTACAGTCTAACCATTTGCAACCATACAAAGCATCTTGAAATGTTGGTGAGTGGTGGGGTAAAACACAGATCACAAGACTAATTATTTTAGCCTGACATCTATTTTTATTATTTGTGAACTAAAAAGATTTGCAAAATACTAGAGCTGACAACCTATGATTAAATAGTCGACGAAATTAGTTTATGTTACAGTCCACTAAAATCCTATTCACTCAATCGTCACACACTTTTACAGATACGCCTGTCAGTGAACGCACCACAGTTCCAGCTCTGAACAGTGGGCCTCACTGACAATACAGACATTTTACTGTTCACAGCTCTGGCCAACAACAGGCTTCAAACGCAATGAGAAACAAGTTTATATCTGTTACAGTGCTCAACGCATCATCTTTATAACCTGTCCTGCTTGCGTGTGAATAATAAATTGTGAACCATAAAGAGGCACAACTGCAAGTTGAAAGTGAGGCAATGCACCACAGTTTAAAAGTGGTAAAATCCACTTAGCTAATGTGCTGCAGCGTCAAACTGTTGTAAGACACAATTAGTTGATGTGTGTTGATTTTCTTTGGTTGAAAACAGCCCTACAAAACAAATGACATGCATAACATTTTCCTCTAAATGTAACTGCAGCCAAAAACACAAAACAATAAAAGATAAAGTAATATTTATGTTATAAAATAAACATAAATACAAGCACATACAAAGTGAGGAAAGTCAAATGTACCAAGCCAGTAGCTGAAGTACAGAAAGATTTATCTGGTTAGCATGGGCACTGATGTTGGAGACCAATGTTGGCAATTCTAAAAGCAGAATTATAGAAACTAATTATCAGTATTTACAAATCTGCCACTTTCTTGTAATTAAATAAGTTGACCAGCAAAGCGTGATATTGACAGTATGACATAAATAGAATTAAAATAAAATAAAAACTTATTTTCTCAAAGCAAAGGCATGGATGACTGAGAACCTTGAATATTGTTCCTTTCTCCAGAATTTTGTGCAGGTTCTGCCTAAAAACATTCACTGTTTGAGGTGTAGTTGGTAAAAGTGTCAGCTGCATCAACAATAATGTGCCACTATTGATACAATATTGTATATATGTAATATTGTGTTGTTGGTCATTATATAAAACATTTAATTTCTACTAATTGCACAACTTTAAGAGCGTGCATTTCATGAATGCTGAGTCTTGTTTGTTTTCTGAGAATCTACTGCACCTACTGGTAACTTGTTTGCCATGTAACATTACATATATACTAAAAACCTTTATTATTCTGGTTAGTCACATTGTACTGCTATTATTTTGAACAATGCTGTATTTAGTATGAAAAATGTTTATGTCTTCTCAAAATTTTCTTCATAAGAACAATACAAGCTTTGTTTAGCTCGGCCTACTACCCCACAGCCTTCGTCACAATAGAAGGAAGCCAAATTTTCTGACTAAAAACTTTTGCATCAAGAAAAGCAGGCATCTGGATACAGGTTTAAAGGAGAAGACGTTGCACATACTTCATGTAGCTTATCTTCAGTACTGAACTAAACAACCAGATACTAATGATAAGTATCCCTTAAACATTGAGTTCACACAAATACACTGGAGCCCAGCAGAGAAGTTCGGTTCCGGGGTTTTCTACTCACAGGCTCCATCTTCATCGTAGTTACTGAGGTCTGCCTTAATGGTCCTACTGAACTCCAGGACGTTGTACCACTGGTCCTTGTTCATGCCCTTGTACTTGGACTGCTGTGGGACAGAGACAAACTGCTGAGAAGAGGAGAGAAGGTGTGCATGCCAAAGGACACACTTTAAATGTTACACTCAAGAGAAATAGATATGAAGACCATCTAGATAACATTATCTTTGTCATATAATAAAGGTTTTAAATGTTATTATTCTTTTCATTATTTTTTGTTTGCTGTGGTGATGTGGGGAAAGGAGCAGGACAAGGAAAATCTAAAGAGGTGGAGGTTTGCTCTAGAAAGAAGAGGAATGAAGGTTAGTCGCAGTAAGACAGAATACGTGTGTGAATGAGAGGGATCCAAATGGAACAGTGAGGTTATCTGTATTTAATATTGTTCTTCAAGTTGCACTTAAATTGATTCCATTTGAAGTGCGCACTAAAGCAGGCTTCCATTAGAGTGGGGGTGCATGCTGCTGTCTGACGCTGAGCGGGAAAGATAAGTTTTGGTCAAAGACAGTCTTTGACTCTGGGATTAGCTAAAGAGTTTTTTTTTGAGTCTAGAGGAGAATATAACCAGAAATTGGACCAGACTCTGCAGCTCTGTGAGGTCCAACTGTTCTGCTCTGTGTCACGGGAGCATGCTGTGGAGCTCTTTCATCCTTTGTTCTTTATTTTTATTTTGTACATTTCATGTGGATTAAATCTATAGGTAAGCTAGGTATGAACAGTGCTATATTTTTGTTGGTGTTTGTTTGATGGGGTTCACTGAGAGCTACATTGAAGCAAGTTTCAGTTCACAAACTATTTCTGTGGTGTCTGATTAAACCCACATAAAATAATAATGAATTAGAGTTAAATTATGCTTTTTCTCCCAAGGGACTCAAAGCGCTTACAAGCAGTCTATTATCTATTCACTCCACAGTCACACACTGGTGGTGGCAAGCTACGGTGTCGCCACAGCTTCCCTGGGGCAGAATGACGGCGACATGGCAGCCATTTCGCACCTACAGCCTCTCCGACAGCTGTTCACCACCAAACATTCTCATACTGCACTGGAGGCAAGGAGGGTTAAGCATCTTGCCCAAGGTCACAACGACAGCATAAACTGTGGGGAGAGAGGGATTCAAACCGCCAACCTTCCAGTTATAGGACGCCCGCTCTATCACTGTGCCACCAAATATATGGTTTAACTGTAGCAGGAGGAACGAGTGGCTACATCCACTCCGTTATGCACGTCAGCTGCATCAGATGCTTGACACCCAGGGATAGTGAGGTAGGTTATGAGTTTAATGTTGGTCCATTGAATTAATATGAATCAAAGAAAATCACTGGTTTTCTTTGATTCATCTTAAATGCAACACACTGCTGATAAATGCTTTCAATGTGCAGTACTGTCTGTTTCATGAAGTACTGTGCCAGTTACTGAATAATTAGAACAGAGAGTGTAAATGAAAACAAATTCAAGCATCCTTAAAAAAGCAGTAAAGGCAAGTCAAAACAAAGTGTTGAGTGCTGCTGCTGTTCTGCAGATGTAAACTGAGACTCAATGCCACTTGTTGATGTTTCCAAATGAACAGAGCAGCTAAAGTCCTGCCTTAGAGGCAGCCATTTATTTAGATGTATTCATAAATTTGAATTTTAAATTTTATTTGGAACGATAATATTCATTCTATTGTATGATTGAATAAAAACCATATATGCCCAATTCCCTTGAAAATAATACTATTTCAAGCTTTAATCAATGCTGTCAATACCGTAATTTGTTTCTGAAGATTATTATATGTCAGAAGCTCATACTCTACTGTGTAATGAGGTCAGAGGCTGGAGGTATACAGAAGAACTGCTACAGTAAAACAAGAGTTTCAGTTGTTAACAGAAATATTAAACCGGCAAAGATTTTCTAGGTTTAAGGAACTCACAAGTTCTGAATGTCTGGATTAACTGGCCTATGCCTGGGGTCAGGTGAGAGTGACAGCTTTTACCTCTAGAAACTGGTTAAAGATGGGAAAAAGAGGCCAAGTTCTCCCCAGAAGCAAGGCCAGCATTGATTTGGCAGTGTCCATGTCCAAACTCCTCTGGTCCTTATCCTACACAGAAAAAAAATAAACTGCTGTTGCTTATGATGACAGTGATGAAGTTAAAAACATCATTATATAAATAGAAATAAAAGCCCTTACTCTGGAAAAGTCAAAGGCATATCTGTAGATACTTTTGAAGATGACAGTATCATTGAGCTCACTTCGGAGGTATTCCAGCTTGCTCTGTAACCTCTCTGTGGAATGACACCTATGGAATAAAACATATTTTGGTAAAAAAAAATAAAAAAAGTATCTTTTTTTTTTCACGACAATCCTCTTCATGAAAAAAAAAACACTGAAGCAGCAAACCACAAGTTACCAACTGGATGTACAAAAGAATGTCTTTAAAAACAATGTAAATGTGAGAAGTGAAATGTAAATAAAAACAGTTCTTACTGTAATGATGCCATTCCCCTCAGCCATTCCTCTTTTGTAAAGAATCCCATATTTGCTGCACCAAGATACCAGGCTAATACTAACATCACAATCTACAACAGGCAAAGAAAAAGCAGTGGAAGTCTGAGTGAGCCTTGGCCCATGACGACAGTCAAACTACGGTAAAGAGTGAGATGATACCCACAAGTTCTGAATGTCTGAAATTCAATTACTAGCAACACTAAATTTTTCTTCTGAGTGACAATTCTGTTGCTGCAGTATTTAACTGTTGACATCGTTCCACTTTTTTGGGCCGAACGGATGGGACCAGTTTGGACCACTTTGAAAAAAGAAACTAACATCTAACCACAAAAAAAAATTGCACCATTTTGCTTGGTGAAAATGTTGAGTTAAGTGGTTAACTGAAAAATATTTAAGAGTTGACTTACATTCTCTGGTTCAACACCAATGTCCTCACAGAACTTCTCCATTCCTTCTGGGCCGACCACGTCATCTGCACCGGCGTATTCATAAAACCAAGCCAGGCACTTCTTACTGGAGAAATGCTTGTCGCTATTGACAGGTCCCTCCCGGTGGATCTGAGGTCTGGTGTAACTGCTGCTGCAACAACAGTCACTTAAGACTTGCTACACAGAGATTCCTGTAGATTGGTGGTAATGTATTCTAGTAATATGTTCTGTTTGCCTTTGACTAAAACTTATCTTTCCCACTCAGCCATGTATTAAACAAATTAAATAAAAAGAACAAAGGAGTGTGTTATATATTACACACACACACACACACACACACACACACACACACACACACACACACACACACACACACACACACACACACACACACACACACACACACACACACACACACACACACACACACACACACACACACACACACACACACACACACACAAAATTATATTCTCCCATTGACTCTCCAAAAACTCTTTAACTGATCCCATTGTTCAGGCTCTGTCTGCCTTTAACCAAAACTTATCTTTCCTGCGCAGCATCAAGCAGCAGCATGCAGCCCCCGCACACCTGCCGCTCCAATGGAAGTCTGCATTAGTGCGCACTAATTATATTACATTAACTAATACCATAAAAAAGTGTTGTTTTTAAAATGGTATGATAACATTCATGAAAAGCGACATAAATATAACAACAAAAATAACAGGGCACTAAGACTTTTACATGGCACTGCACCACAACTCTTTACTGCCTCCCTTTGTGAGAAACAAATGGTCAAGTCTTGTCCACTTTTGTGAAAAGGTTCCTTAAGATGAAA
>JALDNG010002485.1:0-105799 GCA_024349245.1 Neodontobutis hainanensis | reverse complement strand
GCCTACCTGGGATTTGAGTTCAAGAAATTGCGCTGGTGTCGCACATTGGCATTTGTGACGCATAGTAACAGCGACAACATTAAAACAAACAAACTAAAATAAAAACAGGGAGCCGCATCAGAGGGATGAAAGAGCCACATGCGTCTCGGAGGCGTGGGTTGCCGACCCTGGGTTAAACGATACAATCTATGTACAAGTTACTGGATGTTTTGGACTGAACTGTGCTGGACACAATGACAAATAACACCACATGTTTTATGAATTTGTGCTTCATCATCAAAAGTGTAAAACTGAGATGTGCCTCAGGAGCAGAAGCATCAACTAATTGTAATTGTACAATTGTAATTGTAATTGTAAACTATAGTCCATCAGTGGAATATTACCATAAGTTAAAAATTGCAAGCTTATAAAAAAAAACTAACTTTCTGAAGACTAGTGTTAGTTATTGTAATTCTGCATGTGTTTCAGGCTTCAGGGGACTGACGTGGTGATTGCCATCTTCATCATTGTAGCTATGTCCTTTGTTCCGGCTAGTTTTGTGGTTTTCCTCGTCGCAGAAAAATCCACCAAGGCCAAACACCTGCAGTTTGTCAGCGGCTGTGACCCAGTCATTTACTGGCTCGCCAACTACATCTGGGACATGGTGAGAACAAGCATGTGGCAGAAGAGGTTAAATCAGATCACCAATTTGGAGTTAAAGCCATTACATACTCAACAAGAAAAGAGAATTTTTGTTCTTAGGTGGCAATCATTTAATTTTGTTCTTCCCTCAAGAACAAAAATACATTTCTCTGTTTTTGCGATTATGCGTAATGGCCTTTAAAGGACCAGATTTTTGGGTGGCACTCTAATTTTTAGTGTCCAGAGCTGGCGCATCGTTTCATGAAAGGAGCTTCTCCTGAAGATTGACAGGTCAATACCTGAGGTGAAAGCACAGAGCAGATATTAGGTAACTGGAGATGTTTTAGTGTCCACTTTTACCCCAGTAACTCTCAAATATAATATAAATTGAGGAGATACAGTATCATGTATAGACATGTCAATCAGACCCAAGAGAATAGATGAATAGATCATAAATTATAGGAAAAAACAACCGTTCAACGGTGAGTCTTCTGCAGGGAGAGGTCCAAGGGATAGTTCAGGTGCATAAAGGTGTGTAACGCAGAGTGTGTCTTCTTGTGGACACTTTGGAAAATGAGTGACTACGTGAGTCCATACTCATAATAATAACATGAGGACGTAGAGTACATAATCTAATCAAAGAGATGTCACATATTTAACATTTTCTTTCTTTGTACATCAACAGTCACTATGTGTGTGCAATCGGTAAGAGCTTTACAAGAAATCATAAAGTCTTATTTCTCTATCTTTGCTGTCTTCCGTTTGTGTGATAAAAACAGATGCAGAGTCCAGTGATGTAGTAATTTTTAGTTCGGAGGGCTTAAACGTAAATGTGTTAATGGGCCATGGGCCTAGCATAAAAATCATAAAATGCTTTTTGTCTGTGCTGTGCTCTTTTACTTCATTTTGTTTTGACATGGTAGTGCCTAATTGTAAGCCCACAAACGTAAGCTTTTTGACCCAAACCTTTCAAAATTCCATCAGAATAGGACTAGTTGTGTAGTGCGCACAAACCTACCTGAACTTTCTTATTGTACTGGTGTTTTTTTTTTTAAGACCCGTTCATTTAATGTGATCAACTTAACTTTAACTTGGTTAAAGTTTAACTTGTTTTTTAACTTGATCACATTAACTTGTAACCAAGTTAATGTGATCACCATGAGTTAGGGCAGTATATACTCAGTAACCCCGTTGGCCACATTTATCCCTTGGGCCCCACCTTGGGCACCCCGCTGTAGTAGGAACAAATGATCCATATGCATTTATTAGCCCATACACCCAACATCAGTACCAGCTGCCACTGCTAATCCCCTGTCTTCTCTCCACAGCTGAATTACTTGGTTCCCGCCACATGCTGCGTCATTATATTGTTTGTCTTCGACCTCCCGGCTTACACCTCTCCCACCAACTTCCCAGCAGTGCTCTCACTCTTCCTCCTCTACGGGTCGGTAACTTGGACCCCCTTCAGACCCTTCATTTGATTCTGACCTCCGTGTATCTGGACATATGTGGACATCATTACATGAGTCCTGTTAGAATAAGTATTTAATAAAATGTTTGTTTTTCACAAAAGGTTTGAGCGCCCCATGTTGATGCGGTCTTGAGCCAGTCAATGAGGAATGTTGCATTATTTGTGCATTTTACATGTAATCCTATAGGTCTGTGATTCCAAATGTTGGTCATAGGAAATTTATTTAATGAGACCAACTTAATTTAAAAAATTCATATAAATATTTATTAAAGTCAATGGCTATTCATTGTCATTATAGCTGCTTTTGTAAATTGATAAAATAAAATAAAACTAAGAGAGAAATTTATGAAAATGAAACAAAAATGACCAAATGACAAAATTTAAGAAAATTGGGTCGAAAATCAAGAGTTTTCCAAAATACATTGTGAAAAGTAGTAATCAAAGATAGTCAAAGGCACAGATTGGCCAAATTGAACTGGTATTAAGTCACTATTTTGTAATATTGCAACAATTATTTTTATATTAAGGAAATTTCTTTGCCTGATATTCAGTAACCATCAAAGGCATATTGTGAGGCTGTGTTTGAGAAAACATACATGTTAAAGGCCTTTGCCAAAATTTGTCTTTTTTGGTTGTGATTGATGAAAGCATCAACCTTTTAATATAACTGTACTTCTTTGCACTTAAACAAAGGGAAAATTGGAGATGCTGTTATTTATAGGTTATTATGCTATTATTTGACTGGTCCGCCCACTTCAGATCAAACTGTATGTGGCCACAGAATCAAACAAGTTTTATCACCTCTGCTGTAAATCTATAGAGAAGTAGCATAGAGGTTTTCTGACATATTTCTAAAAAATACATGTGCCATCCCTGTTCACTTTCAGTTGGTCCATCACTCCTATCATGTACCCGGCCTCGTTCTGGTTCGAGGTGCCCAGCACGGCATACGTCTTCCTTATCGTCATCAACCTCTTCATTGGCATCACGGCAACAGTGGCCACATTCCTGCTGCAGCTGTTTGAGCACGACAAGGTCAGTGTGGCTCCAAAACAAACAACAGCCTCAGGCAGATAGAACAGTTGAATTCAGAGTATCATTGTGGACCAACATGTTTTATCATGTGAAAGAAACATTTTACTAGGGCTGCACAATATTGGAAAAATTTGCAATATATGCGATAACTATTTGTATAATATTGTCTGTGAAGATTCTCAGTCATCCAGGTCACCTTAAAAAAAGGTTTAAGTGACAGCATCTGGACTCAGTTTTCAAGGTCTCTAATTCCTAGAGACTTTATCAATTCTGAGATCAACTGAGCTTATATTTCTAAAGGGAGGAGTTTCCCCTGAAACCAAACCTGATGGACCAGGCTGCTCTGTTCTCCCAGTCGTTAGCTATTAAAGGGAAGTGTAACTCCAAATGTGAGAGTCGTTAAGGCTCAGGAGAGTTGTTAGTGACACTGATCCATTCAGGTGCAGGGTCGTTAGTGTCATTGTTCTATTCAGCACCTGAAGAGATATAACAAATGTACACAGTACTGTGCACAGTAGCTTTAAGCTCATGTTAATGATTTATGAGTAATTTTGTGGGTCATGGAGTACCATTTTAAACTAAACCTACTGATTTGAACGTCTTGTCTGATCTTGTTGTCTGTCGTGCTGCTGATTAACTGTTGACTGCACGTGGATCATTTTATTGTTTTGGTGTTAATGTGTGTAGGATTTGAAGAAAGTCAACAGTTACCTGAAGTCCTGTTTTCTCATCTTCCCCAACTACAACCTGGGACACGGCCTCATGGAGATGGCTTACAATGAATACATCAACGAGTATTACGCCAAAATAGGTGCGGCCCCCTTTTGCATCAGCCCCAACTCCTTTCTGCCATTAATCACAAATTTTGTGTGAAGACGCCAGAGTTACACACTGATTGTTTTTAGGACTTATACTTCCTCATCATAAGACTGTCGCCTTAAGATGAAAGAAATAAAGTTAATCAGGGTTGTATGCAATAGCCATTAGTTTGGATCAACATTTTATAGTGGTGTCCAAATGTCTGGAGTCTGAAATGTACTGCACTCATAGTGCATCAGTAAAGGTAGGGAGCAGCAATGAGCTATAGACAGTCAAAATAGACCTAATAATGCTTTGAGAATTGTCGGAGGAGAGCAGGGTGACCGAGACATGTTGTTTATCTGTATCTGTAACAGATTTGACTAAAACAAATGAGAAGCTGTGTAAATGTATTCAGTCGTAAATTGTTATTAATAAAGCATTACAGTTTAAAATCACTGACATTAGTTGAACTTGAGCTCATACAGACGGAGATATGACAGCTTCCCTGGGGGCATAAAGAAGTTGCAACAATCCAGTTTATTTTGGTCATTAATAGGACAAGAGATGGTGAACAAAACACATAACTGTATTTATATTTATATTTATAGTTATATTACTAAAGTACAGAAATCCATTATCAGTTGAGTTCAGTTAATTTTTTTCATGTATGCCATCCAGAGTTACATGAAGAGTCGAGTGACTGTCTCCAACCTTATAATAAACTACCGTAAATAGAGAACTATATAGTTATATAGTATACCATACAGTATACTATATAACTATATAGTTCTCTATATTGTGCTGCAGTATGTAGTGATTGAGGGGTTAGGAACAAGGCCATTGTGTCTCAAGCCACGTTTCAGCAGCTCAGAGTAGCCTTTGCCTCAACATGCACCCAGTGCCTTCACTACAGCAGCAGGAAATGAGCTGTGCAACGACAGACAGACCCTCATTCTGCCAGGAGGGGGGGCAAGTTGACCCCGAGGTGTACTGAAGACCCAATACTTGATTTTGAATAAATGACTCCCTCTTGTTTAAATAATGGTAAATTAAGGAACTAAAATATCAATGACCAGTCTCACCACATTTCTCACTAAAAACCCAG
Organism: Neodontobutis hainanensis; assembly: GCA_024349245.1. Lineage (NCBI taxonomy): Eukaryota > Metazoa > Chordata > Actinopteri > Gobiiformes > Odontobutidae > Neodontobutis > Neodontobutis hainanensis. Next base: position 100,766 of record JALDNG010002485.1, on the reverse strand, counting down.
GGAGTGGCACAGATTATGGGGCTGGCTCTAATGTTTCCCAACTCGAATCTTGCATGTAGAAATAAGCTCCTAACTTTGTTCTTGCAGGTCAGTTTGATAAAATGAAGTCTCCGTTCGAATGGGATATTGTGACGCGGGGCTTGTTGCCATGACGATCGAAGGCTTTGTGGGCTTCCTCATCACCATCTTGTGCCAGTACAACTTCCTCCGAAAACCATCGTAAGCAAACTCTCCCATTTTAAACATTTGTATTTATTTTTATTTTATTTTATCATTTTTCTTATGTGAGTGCTCTGTACTAGCCAATGCTAAGATCATGTGACTAAGTCATCTCTGTAAAATAATAAACCAAAACATGCAAAGGCTCAACATGGAGTTATAAGAGTGAGTAAGGTTATTCCCGTTAGGTGGATGCAGGTGACTGGAGCCTATCCCAGCAGCTTTGGGCCTGAGTTGGGGTACACCCTGGACAATGGCCAGTTGGTCGCAGGGCTGACATTTAGAGACAGACACCCATTCACACTCACATTCATTCACTAGGGATACACATTCACTAGAGTTGCCAATTGACCTATAGATACATGTCTTTGGGCGGTGGGAGGAACCCAGAGTACCTGGAGAGAACCCACTATTTTTAAAAACATAGTAGAGCTGCCCCTAAAAGTGTAATTTTACTGTCAAGCTCAGGTCAAGATACGGCTAACTCAGTGCGTCCCTTTATTTCCAGGAGGGTCCCTGTGAGTTGTCAGCCAATTGACGACGGCGATGAAGACGTAGCCTTCGAGAGACGGCGAGTTCTGAGAGGCGATGCAGAAAGCGACATGTTAAAGATCGAAAACCTCACCAAGGTCTCTCACTCAGCTGACTAGACAAATTAAAGACCCAGCTGCACTAACATGGTTTACTTTAAACTAAGATTACTGCTATTCTCTGGAGGTATTCTTCCACCCTGCTGACCAGAGCCATGAACCTCTGTCAATCAGCTAACTGGGGAATAGAAGCACTGTAATACCATCTGATAATAATGTAGTACTAACAAGCTCAAAGTCTTCCTTGGGCTTCACAGGTTTATAAATCCCGTAAAATGGGGCGTATCCTGGCGGTGGACCGGCTGTGTCTGGGGGTTCGTCCGGGAGTGTTTTGGTTTGCTGGGGGTGAACGGAGCGGGAAGACCACCACCTTTAAGATGCTGACAGGAGACGCAGTGTACCACCGGTGGAGAGGCCTTCATCAACTCACACAGGTCAGCCACAAAATATTGATTTCTCCTTCACTTCAGACACGCATACTAACTTCACGACTAGTTTCCAAAGTGTATTCCATTGCTCTGTTTGTTTGTTTTGTCTCAATCCAGGTGACATAAACCTCAAGTTATATTTTATCTTAAGGAACAATCAGAACATCCTCAATGACCAGAGTGTGGCACAAAGGCTAGACTAGGCCAGTATATTCAATTTAGCAGATTTATTGAAGGTGTAATGGATTTATGTCTAAATCTACGGTGGCCTCGTGGAAACATACTGTTTACTATTATGAAACTAAAAAATAAAGGTCTGATGGTGGTTTCATGTAAAAGTTTAAAAGTAAAAACCCTATTTGGCTCATAAATGTAATAATGTGTGTTATGGATGTAACAATTAATTGTGAGCCGTGGTGTTTCTAGTTGCTTGAGATGTTAATTCAATCGTGATTCATGTTTTGAACAACAGGGGCCGCTCTGTTTACTGCAAACTCGCTTTCAACAAGTTGTTGCTAACTGTTTCTAGCATGGCGGCGAGAGTGTGGATGTTGATATTGAGGAAGTCTCATTCAGCATAAATAAATTCACTTTAGCAAAAGGCGTTCACTCACTCACTGTGTCTCTTCTATTGCACAGACCGGTCCTGGGCAGAGTTAGTGCCGTGCAGACTTAACGAGGGGATAAACGAGCGCAAAATGAAAACAAGTCTGTGTGTGAGCTTTATTCTCTTGAAAATGAAGAAAAAGTCACGTAAATGTTCTGTCTTTAGTGGAGTACAGAGAGAATGTGAGCAGTAATCTATGTTAGCATAATTTAGAAAAGAGGCCAAACTTTAAACGGAGGCGGATGTCAGACCCGTCTTAAACTAGGGGTTCATCTGTTTGAGGTCCTTGAGAGATGTAATAATGTTCTGGATCATGTGCTGCCTTCTGTGTCTCTGCTGCAGCCACTGAGTAATGAGCAGGGTCTCCAAATCTGGTCATTTGTGAAGTACTTCTGGTTCTCACATTAATTATTACTGTTAATACATTCTTGTTATTAATAAATTAATAAATAATAGGTGAAAATGCATAAAAAGGTAACAGTTAAACAAATAAGAGCTGTTTTGATAAAATTCTTCTGTTTTATGGAAACACATGAGACCAGTGTTTATTAATGGGTTTGATCTAAAGTGGTTTAAGGTGTCAGCTAAAGTTAATAAGAACTACTAATTAAACGCAAAGTAATTAACCAGGTCTAGATCCATCCTTAGGCAGATTTATTTGGGTATTTTAAGTTACTTTGTTAACTTTTTCAAAGTACCTAGCCTAGGCAAATTAAATTGTATGTAACACATGTAGAATTTGGTTTTATTTATGTTTATTTATAAACTTATAAATTGACAAACATTAGCCTATATTTTACATAAATATGGGGACAGTTGACATTTATTTAGGGTCTGTTGGAAGTGGCTTTCAGGACGGTACTGGGACAGTGATGAAAAAAGTTAGTATGGAGCCCTGATTTGGGAAATATTAAAAGGGTACTCCTAATTTGTCTGAACTCATTTCATAAAAGGAAAATTCTGACCTCCCTGAAATTCTCATAATTGTGAATCAAATCAAATTGTGAGTTGAGTGAATCGTTACATCCCTAATGTGTGTTCAAAAAGAAACATAAATGTGCTTCTCTTCCAGCAGTGCCCAGTTTGTTCTCTATGGGAATCTGTATAATTTAGAATTTTGCCTGTAATGCTAATTTGCAATTTTGTGAGATTTAGTGTCTTATATCGCGGGCTAAACCGACAACAGCACATTTCAATAACAATTTTTCAAAAATAACAATTATTTCAATATAATAATAAAATAAATAATTGAAAGTGAAACCAAAGAACAGCTTTATGATATGCTGCTTTGTCTCCAATACAGGATTAGGACATGTTTACACAGGGCTTGTGAACAACAATTAAACAAAAACCAGGTCTATGAATCCACAGTGGGACTTTAAAGCAGTCTATACAGAAAACTATTATCAGTGATAATGGCCATTACCATTTATATGGTCTATATGGTATTTATCTTTGATAAAGGTAGAGACAGGGAGACACAAAGCCTTACAGTTGTGGTTTTAAAAAAAAGTGTTTATCTCTGCTCTTGGTGTCATTTTGACTCAGCACTCACTTCTTGGTAGAGTAGCAACAGTCCCAAAGCGTCTCCATTTGTAGATTGTTTGTCTAACTGTAGACTGGGGAATTTCTAAAGTCTTTGAAATAACTTTGTAACCCTTTCCAGCTTTATGTAAAGCAACAATTTTGGATCATTGCTCCTCTGAAAGCTCTTTTTGACGAGGCATGGCTCACATAAGTGTATTCTTCTTGTGCAGAGCAAACTCCAAAGGTTTGAAGGGTTTTTAATCTAAGTAGCTGAAGTCCACACCTCCAAATCTTAACCAGACTCCAGGTGTGCTAAAACCTGACTACATTTAGCTTTTTTGAGGTCATTAACTCAAGGGTTCACATACTTTTACCACAAGCACTATGCGTTTTTTTTTGGTTGGTATCGATAAAGACATGATCAGAATTTTTTTGTGTATTTATTTTTAGATACCTTATGTTTGTCAGTACCCTTGACTTAGATAAAAATCAGATCACATTTTTACTTTTTCTTGCTACTGTATATGAGCACTGCCGCACATAAATTAGTTTAATCAGAATCAATCACAGATAAAGAGTCAAGAAGTCAGTTGTCTTTTGTGGTCTTAGCACTGTATTGAGTAGGCTTTTGTATAAAATTTAGGCTAAGTGCAGCCTAAGCCATTTATGGCAATTCATTTTTGGCAGACTTCCTGTGACTCCTGTGACTTCTGTTGACCTTTGTAACACAGGCTGTGATCCTTTAAAAGTGGTCTAATAAGACTTTACTCTCTGTGCAGTATTCTGAAGGACCTGTTGCGTGTGCAGCAGAGCATTGGTTACTGTCCACAGTTTGGACGCTCTGTTTGACGACCTCACAGCCCGCGAGCACCTGGAGCTTTACACCCGACTCAGGGCGTCCGTGGAAGGATCAGGACAGGGTGGGTTTCTCTAAATTCTCATTGGTTGTGTGTCTCTCCGATTACATTCAGAGTTACTTTAATTTGAGACCATTTGTTTTTCCTCCTTGAAATCAAACTGTGATCTACAGAGACTAAATCTTTCTAGAGGACAGAAAAAAATATTAGGATGGCTAAGCAGAGTAGTAACCCTGTTTGTCCAATAGGTGGTCCAGTGGGCGTTGGAGAAGTTGGAGCTGTCCAAATATGCAGACAAACCTGCGGGACGAGCGGAGGAAACAAGCGCAAACTGTCCACTGCCATCGCTCTGATTGGGTTCCCTCCGCTCATTTTTCTCGTAAATATCAAGTCCTATATCATTTATCCCTGTAATCACAACTATTTTATCAAGCCAGCCACACCAAGTAGTTTAATTTCCTTATGCTTATTCGTGTATCACACCTCACACTCACATTCCTTATCGACCTTTGTTTGGGGCCACAGTGCTTGGGGCCCTTCCCCTACAACAACTGTCATGAGCCATTTTACACCATTCAAAATAACAATGTTGAACTGTCTCTGTAGGGCTGAAAGCTAAAGCTAATGCAGTCTTTTACATGTTCAGAGAATTTATTGAACATATCAGACCATGTTTATCATAAATCAGAATGTTACTGTCCATATAGATGAAAATTCTAATTTGGATTAGAATCCAGTGCTCCTTCCACTGGATTGAACTTACATTGACTCTTTCAGTCAATGTAAGTTTTGTTTTGATAATATTGTATTCTTTCTTTTTTTTTTTTTTTTTGACCGAAATAAACTAAATAAAAAAATTAAACACTGAATGTGGGTGGGCATGTAAAGGTAGAGAAGCAGATAAATAAGAAACCAGTGCCAGTACAGAGCAGAAGGGTGCTTTTAGTCCATACCAAGGTGTCCCTTCTGGAGGGAGGGACAATTCTGCCAAGTGACCGAAGCAGAAGGCATAATGATGCAACTGTAGATTAATGCCTCGTGCATCTGTTTTCTGTTCGCTGTAGTCACCATTTACCAGTCCAGAGAAACAAGTTACATAGCTCCTTAAAAATTTGGAAGTATAGTATCTGCTTGGAGCAGTAATGGGTAGTGAATATAATATATAGTTAAAATTTAGGCGCTACAGTCATTTTTAACACATTAACTTTTGCACATAAAGCTAGATGAAGAAGTTTCCATCTTCTGATATCCTGATTAGGGGTGCATGTGGCAAAGTGGTTAGCACTCAAAACCCAGCCGACTAAAAACATTTTCGGCCGACTCCAGTCTTTCTGTGAAGAGTCTGCGTGTTAGAGTGGGTTCTCTCCGGGTACTCCAGCTTCCTCCCACCGTCCAAACACTTGCATGTACAGGTTAATTGGCAACTCTAAGGTGTCCCTAGTGAATGAATGTGAGAGTGAATGGTTGTCTGTCACTGTCTGTCTTTAGATGTCAGCCCTGCGACTAACTGGCCACTGTCCAGGGTGTACCCCGCCTCAAGCCCAAAGCTGCTGGGATAGGCTCCAGTCAATCCATCCATATTTACTTTTATAATATCTAATAAGTCAGGTGGGAATATAACCTGAAATATCCAATACCTAAATCGACCACCAAAGGTTTCCTGATTGTAATAAATTTTAGGTCAGTATCTAGTTAACAGTAGATCATCGCGTTTCTGTCATGTGTTCTGTCAAACTGTTATTTTAAAAACCTGAGTCCTGAGTTCAGGCCCTTAAAGGTATTATGCGTAACCATCAGAAAAACCTAACAGTTACTGACACCAGTTAGGAGAACTGCAATCAATTTCCTGCTCTCTCGCTGGCGTGCGCTTGTAACAATGACCGCCCATTGGTCCCTGTCAGAATGCCTGTCCTAGGAACTAATAAATTGTTGGTGTTGTTAGTGTCCGTTATTAGTGATGCACACTGGTATTCGATGACTGTTCATCTTTATGTTGCTGAGTATGTTCCGTGTCATTCGATGCGTTCATGCACTACATGTATATATACATATATATGTTATATATTTGCAGTAGATGCCGTGAAGATCATTGGTAGTCTCCGATGTTTATATCGCTCGTGTTTTACCGTGTTCGCCGTAATTTGCCAACCTAATCTTCTGAGTCATCACTAGACGCGTTGGTGTTGCTCGATACAGCGCTTGTTTATATCATTGATTATGGCAGTGTATTATCTAGTGTGATACTGTATCTCTGTCAACTTTTTTTTTGTCAACATTTGTACAGTATATTCATTTATTATGTTTATTACTCATTTGTGTATTAAGTACTATGAGACTAATGTTGTAAATCATTTCTCTTTATTTCCTTTGTAGACCACGCACACACATAATCTTCCAACTACATACCTGCATATACTGGATTACAAATAAATGCCTCCTAACTAAGAATCACTTCTCCATTCTTGATTCTCTGACCGGAATCTGATCCATATTTGGCCGCCTCAGCTAGTTAAACCTTTATCGTAGTGGACTTCACCACAGTCTCCTATTCATATTGTCGTTAGGGCAATAAAATGGTGGTTACATCCGGCTTTTACACTTTTACTGCATAGCAAAACAATAGTTTTCGGTTAGCATAAACGGACGTATTAATCAAAAATGTACCACCCCTCTTTATAAGTCTCTTACACATGTAAAGTCGCCATTGGGTTTCTCCGTATATTTCCGCTTTTGGAGGCAACCCTCTGGTGGACGGTGGTATTTTGCTGTATGGCGGCGCCATTACTTGAGGACCTTTCAAGGGGTTTTCATGAGAGAGGCGTACGTGCACGACTGGGTAAACGGAGCAACAGACAGCTACAGCTGTTCACAGGACCTCAACATTTACAGAGAAGGTAAGAAAAGTTACACTTCTACAAGTTTATTGTTTGACAGACTTTATTGAGAGTAAACTATATTTGACTCTTGAGTGCTGATACAACAGTAAAAGAAAACTCCTGAGACATGGGAGAGAAGGGCGACTAATGTTTGACAATGGCATGTTTTATAAAGCGTTGTTCAACACAATACAGATGTTAGAGCTAACTTTGTATGAGATATTAGCAACTGTATGTAACGTTTGTCTAAAATAGCTAACGTTAGCTGAGCAGCTACATCAACAACTCATGTGGGACGGCAGTGGCTCAGTGGTAGAGCGGTCGTCCTTCAACCGAAAGATAGGTGGTTTGATTCCCGTTTTCCTCACAGTACTGACGTTGTATCCTTGGGCAAGACACTTAACCCACCTTGCCTCGTATGAATGTGTAAGAAAGTTTAGTGAATGGCTGCCACATCTCTGTCAGTTTGCCCCAGGGCAGCTGTGGCTACAGATGTAGCTTATCATCACCTGTGTGTGACTGTGGAGTGAATGAATAATGGACAGCCTGTAAGCGCTTTGAGACCCATGGTACCTTGGGAGAAAAGCTCAATATAAATCCAATCCATTATTATTATTATCATGTAGCTTTGACCGAGGCCCACAGTCTTAGCAAGATAACAGCTAAAGATAGTAAACTTATATCAGACAGGATACTGCACATGTTACTATTACTGTTATTTTGTCGAGTCTTTGCACAAATGTTGGTGCACTTCATTTTTATCTGGTCAACTAATGTCTAACCAGCTGCACTGTTCCTAAACCACCTTGTGTAACACATCAGTGACAAGCTCCACAGTGAAAGAAACTCACTGACCTCTTATTTATTATAGAGAAAAGAATATGACTGAGTGAAGGATTTAGACTTGTTTCAACCATAACTGAACTAAATTAGTTTTGCATTAGGTTGAAACAACATAAATGTAACCTTGCTGTATCTTTTCAGCTTATCATTGTTTATTTCACTGTTAGTGTCATTCAAAATACTGCCAACATGAAGTTTAGCACAATATGATGTATGTAATTAATTTTTATTGTTTTCTTCTCAGGACTCCAAGGTAATGCTCTCCTCCAGTGAGGAGGACAGACTGAGGCAGGCTCAGCTGCTGCAGGACAACAGAGGCAGGTAGGTCATACATATACAGAAATGATCACACACCCAAATAAACCTCTGTAATCTAAACAATGCTTCTTGTTCCATTTTCAGGCACAGTTACAAAGAAGTTCTCCAGCTGCTTGTAACTCGTCTGCCAAGGGTTTATTGATGTGATGGAGAACAGACGAGCCAGACCAGGACCAGAGTCATGCAAACAGATCTAGAAAACAAATGTTGCCAACAGGGTCTCAGCCCACCGCATGGTGTTTTTTTTTAATTGCACGGTTTATACAGATATATAATTATAGATTCTTTCCTTCACATATTTATAATAAAGAAGTGTTTCATTGATCCACAGTCTCTTTTTGTTGCTGCCCTTGGTTTATGTGGCCGAGTCCTGTCCTAGAGAGAGAGAGAGACAGAGATAGAGCAAGAGAGAGACAGCGAAAGAGAGAGAGAGAGAGAGAGAGAGAGAGAGAGAGAGAGAGAGAGAGACATTTTGACATTTGAAAATCCCATTATTAATAAAATAACAATTGGGATTTATCTACATAAATATTTACAACCTCAAAGAATATCTTTTTTTTTTTTTAAACATCCTCCATTAAACAATTCCACCTTTATTTTCATTCATATTCACATTAGAGAATGTTTAGATTAAAACGTCCATTCCCATCAGGCTCACACAGAAAGTTTTTAAAGCCCCAAAAATAAAAACATTTAGTCGATAAAGGATCAATACACCCACTTTCTTCAACTTTGTTTTTTCTAGTACTCCAAATTGCCAACTTTACCATTCCATAAAGAAAATTTAGAATAATAACTTTCTTCTTGTTTTCTACTGAGTACTTTGGCCCATAAATAAACAATGAAACATTAAACGAACCCATTAGCTCCAGACTCCAAACCTTCACTAACTGCATCAAGTTTTTCAGGCGATAACATTCCATAAATGCATGAATCACAGTTTCTGAAGCATTACAAAAGGGACAACCCTCCCCAACTAAAGGATTCAGTCATGCTATGTGTCTGTTTGTGGCTAAAACTCTATGTACAATTCTCCACTGCAGATCTCCCACTCTCTTTTCAGTGTTTTTTTTTGTACATGGCCCACCAGCTACCTTTCGGGGAAGAGTCTGACCCCAACACTAAAGTCCATTTGCTTTCTTTTTGTTCTTTAAGGTCTTTATAGTTCATAGTTTTAACACACGCTGTATATAAAGTTCTTTTTGATAAATCATTGAACAAACCCATTTTTGGAGTATTCCATGACAACAATTTTGTCCGATCTTCCTCTAAATAATCCCTTTTCATCAAAAAGTCAAATTCCGGAAAAGTGAATGGCTCTGTATCCTCTCCTGCACAAGTCTCTTTTAGAAATTCTTTAGCTGAAACGGGAAGTTTAGTTTCTAGGTCTAAACTAAGACATGAACCAAATACAGATGATCCACCCGATCAAATGCTTTTTCTTGGTCTAGAGATATTAGACCAGCACCAACATTGTGCATTCCTAAATATTCTAAAAGATCTCTCATTAAAAACAAATTATCATAAATACATCTTTTAGGAACACAATAAGACTGATCTTCATGAACCAGCGAACCTAAAACCATCTTAAGTCGATTTGCAATTGATTTAGACAATATCTTATAGTCAGAGTTAAGAACAGCAGCAGGTCTCCAGTTTTTAAGTAAACACAAATCTCCTTTCTTTGGAAGAAGCGAAAGGACTGCCCTTTGACAACTTTTTGGCAGTTCCTTCAGTTTATAACTTTCTTCAAGAACTTTAAAAACGTCCTGTCCAATTATTCCCCAAAACAACTTGTAAAATTCTGCGGTAAGTCCATCAAGACCTGGTACTCGGCCAGTTGAGAGTTGTTGTACTGCATCCGTTACTTCTTCAAAGGTAATGCTGGAGTCTAGCAACAGTCTTTCATCTTCTTTCAAGTTTGGTAAATCTTTAAAAAGTTCACATGTTGTATTCAGATCAATGTCTTCTTTTACAAATAACTTAGAATAAAAATCAACAGCAGTTCTTCTCATCATTAAAGGATCGGATGTAATACTACTTTCAGGTCTTTGTAAACAATGCATAAAATTATTATGAACGACCTTCTTTTCTAAATTAAAAAAATATTTTGTAGGTGCATCCATATCATTAATTGAAATAAAACGTGCTTTAACGAGTGCTGATTTCACTTTTTCATGTAAAATACCTCTTAATTCATGTTTTTTGGATAACAAATTTTCTTGCACTCCCATGTCATTCTTATTAATCAATGAAACATATAATGCAGAAATATCATCTTCTAGTTTAGACATTTTCCTTTTTAAACTAATCCAAGCTTGTGATGAATATTGTTGGCTGAAAAGCTTAATTTGAACTTTCCCCACCTCCCACCATTGAAGAAGATTTTCATAATTTCTTTTTTGTTCTGTCCAATAGTTCCAAAAAAGTTTCATGAAAATCAAGATTCTCTAATAATTTATTACTAAATCTCCAATAAGAATAATAAGGGGTTGTTTGTGTTACAATAATTTTTAAGGAAATTAAATGATGATCTGAAATCGGGCTTGGGCATATTTTTGTCTCTTCTATTCTACTGCACATTGTATTCTTGACATAGAATCTATCTAACCGTGCTGCACTGATCCTATTTTCTGTCACTTTAATCCATGTATATTGTTTTACGGTTTTATTTTTTTCCCTCCAAATATCAATAAGTCCAAATTGTGTTGTAATCTCTCTCAAAGATACTGCTGATAAAAATTAGGTTCTTCTCCATTCCTATCACAAGTGAAATCTAACGTACAATTCCAATCTTCTCCAATTACTAAAAAAATCTTCATTTATAAAAGAGGAAACTACATCTTTCAATTTAAGAAAAAAAGCTATTCTCTCGCTACCTGTTGTAGGAGCATAAACTTTTATTAGCACAAACACTCTATTTTTTATTTCTACTCTTAAAGCAAGTAGGCACCCTCTCACTACATCTGGGTAAAAATAAAATTGCCACCCCCTGCACTAAGGTTGGTGCCATGACTCAAAACATGATCTCCATCCCACCACATCCCAAAATCAGTTTTATTTTCCTCATTACTTTGTGTTTCTTGTAGAAACACAACTTGAGTTTCTTTCAAATTTAAACACTCTTTTAATAAAGGCCATTTACTTCTGTCTCTTGCCCCGTTTATATTTAAAGATCCTATTTTAAGAACATCCATAAATAAGGGGAGGAAAATGAAAAAGAAAGGAAAAAGCATAGCAACAAACAGACCCCCATGTGCATTTATTTAAGACTAGTTCTAGTAGACCTTCGTTTGCCCTTTATCTTTTAAATTTTTTGTCTGACTGCTGTCAAATATTTCTTTAGTCTAAACCTTTTCTGCTGCGAAAAAATCTCAACGTTACATTCTTTACGAGCTTTCATTACGAATGCGATAAATTTCTCTAGGTCAGGAAGGTCAGGAAAAAACTCTTCAACATTAACACTCCTCCCCTTAGTTTCATCCAGAAAAGAGATTATCCATTCAACAGTATACAACCCTCCATATCTGCCAACGTCTACATCAATGCATGAATCATCATCTCTAATACTCTCGTCTTCGGACTCTTTTTCCACTTCATCATTTAAACCTGTATTGTCTTCTTGCATTCTATCATCTTTAAAGCATAAAGCATTAGTACCAATACAACCAATAGACGAAACCTCTTCATTTGTACACTCAGTACTTCCAGTCGCGATCACACTCACTGTAGTGAATATGGTCTTATTAATTAATAATTATTATGAATATGAATTATGAAAATTAATAATTAATATTTTGTTTATCAAAATATGAATTTCTTTCGGGGCACCACCTTAGTTTTAACGGTTCTAAGGAAACTGGTCAGTCTAGTCTCAATCTTAAAGGAAGTGAATTCTAACTCGTTTTACACAAATCTAAATTAAACAATGAAACAAGTCTTGTGTCTTTATGGGGTTTTATTAAAGATTATACAAGGTTAAACAGTGAATAATGACAGGGGAAATGACACATAGGAATAATTATTGACACATGAATTTATGAAACAAAAGGAAGTATTGATTATTGATTCTATTATTAACTGAGGGGATTTTACGGAGCGTTTAGAGGGGTTTGATGACGGTTTCTGGTGCTAAGGCTACTATGTTTAAGACAGTTTAAGACGCCAAATTATGTGTCACGTTCTGACTCACCCTGGGTAGTATTCGGTCTCAGGTCTTAGCAACCAGGAGTCAAACGGGGTCCTTTCGACTCAGGTCGCACGCCGATGACGCGTGTAGTCTCCAAGATGGCCTTAACGTGTACACACAGAGAAAGGCTGTAGGGTTTGTACGATGTCCCAAAAACGTCTCGTTACTGTCCAACATCAGCGCCGTACACAGAGTAAAATTGAGTCCTTTAAAGTTTTTGCGAGGTCCACTGGAGAAGGTCTTAGCGGCTGTGTTGCCGGCTTAAAGCTTGCTTGAGAAGGCTCAATTATGCAAATAAACATTTGTCAGACTTATTATAAAAACATATATTCATTACATTTTATTAACATAAAATGTAGACCTGTAGAAATGGAATAAGGAATTAGTTGCCTTGTAAAACTCTGCGTCCTGGAAACGAACAGTATGATTGTTAGTACATTCACAATAATTCTAAATAATAAAATAACGAAATATCCTTTAATGGAATAACACGAAAATGTCCTTCTTGAGTGAGCAGAGTCATTTGTCCATTTGACCAACAGGGGGTAATGTTTGACCATGCCCGAACGACTATGATCAAAGACATTTTCAACTGTCAATCAGGATTAGAATAAAGTGTTCTCGAGAAAGCTGGATGGACACCTTATCTACAGAATTTACGACTTTCTGACAGTGTCTGGATCTCTCCATGAGTCTTTGACCTGGTTGGTCTTTGGTGCTGGTTGGACCTAGGTCCTGGCTTTTTATGAAAACAAACAAAATTGTTAATTATAAGTCCTGAAGACTGGTTCAGTCTTATCCAAGCAAGAAACATCTGTGAATAGTTAAAAAGGACACGTTGCATCTCCTGTTGGTAAGATTTAGGTGTTAGTCCAAACTCCTGCTTGCTGGTGGCATCTGGAAATGATAAGTGTGGGGGTTGAGGACCGATCTGCTACACTCACCTTCACTCTATCACCAGCTTCACTTTTTTCCTCTACATCTCCTTTCTCTTTCCGAGCTTCCACATCATTCACCGGCTCTCTCACCTCAGTCTCTCCGCTACTTTCACTTATCAAAACTGCCGGCCCTGCTGTTTCCTCTGCCTGCTGCTGTTTATGAGGACAAGACAATCTCATGTGGCCATAAATCCCACACTCAAAACAACGTAAAGTATCAGTGCTCGCGTAAACCATATAAGAACTCTCTCCACATGTCACTCGAAACAAAACATCCAGTGTTTTGGTAGGCGCAGTCAGAAACATAAACGCTTGTCGTCTAAAAGACAATACGTGCTTAAGTTCGATAGATTTACAACCCAAAGGAATCGTTTTCACAGCACTAGCCATCTTTCCAAACCGTGTCAATTCTCGCACGATCGCGTCATCTTTAATGAAAGGAGGTACATTGGAAATGATCACTTTTGTAGCGGGAGCAAAAAGAGGTGTAACGGGTACAAAAGTTTCTTTCACCCAAATGCCGCTTTCAATTATTCTGATTACTAGTTGTTCGTTTTTTAAAAATATGACAACTGCCTTGTTCATGCGAGATGCAGAAACAATATTTTCATGGCCTACCTGTTGTCCTGTTGCTAACAGCACCTCCTCAATCGCTGTACCTGCCTCAGGAACACACCTGAAACCATTCCGAAGCGAGAGAGATGGCTCTTCCCCCGAAGGGAGAGAGGCCATCTCGTTTCTCGTTTCAAAAAAAAAACCCTCACAAACTTGAAACAAAAATCGGTGACCCAAAAACAAAGAAAAGAAAAAGAAAAAGAAAAAAAATAAAAGAAATAGGTAAAACCTATGGAAAAAAATGTTTTAACAATACAAAAAACAACGTTCTTGCACGTGCCTCTCACACCCCATGCCACACTCCCGCTTCCCAGCATGCAACACAGAGAGAGAGAGAGAGAGAGAGAGAAACATTAAACATTAGAACACATTATTATTATATTATTAAACACATTATTATTATATTATTATTACATTAGAAAACATTATTATTATTTGTTTCATTGTGTTGATAATGTAGCATAAATATTCCTTATTGACACATTCATAACAAAACCAACTTCAGTGAGTGAAAGGAAAGACACTTGTCCACATCCTTCAGACACGTCTGTTGAGTCCAGTCTGTGAGAGGGCCTCGTGCTGCAGAACCTGATGGTATTACCTCTTTGTCAGAGCTGCCCACATCCAGAGGAGCATGCTGTCCCACTTGTGCTCAACACCATACCCTAAAATATACTGAATTTAGTCTAAGTGCCATTGTATGTTGTACTTTGGATCACAAATGAAAGACAAACGGATGTGAATTTTGTTACTATAAACAGACCAGTAAATTAGCATAAAGTGAATATAACAAGACAACTGCACAATGATAATCCCAACTAGGAAGTTCACTTTAAAAATATCAAGTTTGACTGTTAATTCCCATTCAGTTCCTCTTATGTCCTGTCCTCTGTGCTCTTCTCAGGACGAGCCCACAACTGGGATGGACCCAAAGGCTCGCAGATTCCTTTGGAATTTAATCCTGGACATCATCAAAACAGGCCGCTCTGTGGTCTTGACATCGCACAGGTCAGACTCAGTCCATCTTGTCATCGGCTCAGAAAGCATTTAGCCCATAGGCCATGAT
Organism: Neodontobutis hainanensis; assembly: GCA_024349245.1. Classification (NCBI taxonomy): domain Eukaryota; kingdom Metazoa; phylum Chordata; class Actinopteri; order Gobiiformes; family Odontobutidae; genus Neodontobutis; species Neodontobutis hainanensis. The sequence continues at coordinate 85,693 of JALDNG010002485.1, read as the reverse complement.
GTAAGAAGAATCATCTGCTGACAGGACAAATATAGTAGGAACACATGCAATACGACATGTATGACACTATTTGTAATAAGACTTGCATTATTTGAATCTACTTAGAGTAAAAGTTATTTATAGGGTCTATACGCACTTCCACATGCCCTGTTCAAACTGCTTTCACTTACTATTTATATAGCACTTTTCAAGGCTTTCAAAGCGCTTTACAGAGTCCATTATTCATAATGGTGGTGGAGACGTGGCAACCCGACTGCACCTCCAACCTCCAAACATACTCACACAGACACTGGAGGCAAGGTGTCTTTCCGAACAGGACACAACAGAATAAACTGGGGAGAGAGGGAATCAAACCAACCTTCCAGTTATAGGACAACCACTCTACCACCTAAGCCCCTGCGCCCCTTTACAAATGTAGTTATGCCACAATGTGATTTAAGGCTAAGATTGGTCAATTGTTTTGAAATAAAAGTGTAGAATGTCTATCACATCAAGTCTTATAGCAATACTTTGGTCTATGGTAAATTTTTGATTTTGTGTCCTATCATTTGAGTGATTGATTTGTTTGTTTTGATGTGTTGTTCCTGCAGTATGGAGGAGTGTGAGGCTCTCTGCACAAGGCTTGGCATCATGGTGAACGGCCGCTTCAAATGTCTGGGCAGTATCCAACACCTCAAGAACAGGTCAGGCCTAAAACGTGGCACCCAAATGTCTTGGGTTGGTTATTCCTGCAAATTTTTAAGTCAAGCAAGTCAAGATCTGCCCGCTGTGTTCAAGCAAGTAGATCTTTAGTTCCCATGTCAAAAGCTCCACTTGATGCTGCATAGCATTATGCTATGGGGAAACATTCTTTGTGTGACTGGTTGTGAAGCACGTGTGTCAAACATGGCAAGAATTGGCTTATAATACCTCTGTTGGTGACGCAGCTCATCAGCAGCAGCTGTGTGATTGCGCGCACCTAAACTGTGGGTATAAGAACACATGACGCGGGAGCGTCTTCGGGTTTCTTTGTCTTCAGATCGCACTGTGTGAAGTGTAAGCAAACCTACTCTCTGTGCCAGTAGTAATAATAATAATAATACTAAGAAAAGAAAGAGGAGTGAATAAGTAAATCCCTTTCTGAAGCAAAAGGTACATTTAAATAAATAAATAAGTATCATGGCTGGGGTCATGAAAAAATGTGTTCCTCTGTGCTAAAGGCACATTGCTGACGATGATCAGCATAAATTTTGTTTTGAGTGTATAGGGAAAGAACACACGGCTCTCGGACTTTCTGGGGAGTGTGAGCACTGTGATCTTTTGCCTGCTAAGATCCTACGTGCCCGGCTCGCTTTCTTTAAAGAGGAGCGAGCCGCCTCCACTCCGGTCGTGGGGTTCGGCGTTTGATCTGGCTGAGGCACAGGGATCAGATAGTCCTATGTCCCTTGCGCTCTCACCAGATGTGGCAGACACCGTCTCTGTCCTCGGGCGGGCGCGCTCCGGCGCTTCCCGCGAGCACATTTATGAAGCCTCATCCCTGGCTTCTGGGGGCGCCGCAGACTCTGAGCGCTCTTCCTCCTCTGACGCTGCGTTTGAGAAGCTGCTCGAGGTGGTTACAAGAGCAGTGGCGTGGCTGAATATTGAGTGGCCTCAGGAGCAGGACCCCCCTAAATACTCTAAACTGGATGACAGGTTTCTGTCAGGTGGCCAGGGGGAGGGATCACAGCGGCAGTCTCTCCCCTTCTTCGGGGACCTCCATAAGGAGCTGGCACGCTCATGGAATAAGCCCTATTTGTCCCATGTTTTTGTGCTTTTGACGACGATTTATTCGACTATCGTGGGCGCACAGGTGCGGGGCTATGGGTCGATGCCCCAGGTGGAAGAGACACTTGCGGGCTATCTCTCCCCGGGACATCGTCCTCCCTGAGAAAACCTACACTCCCCAACAAGCCATGCCGGTTCACGTCATCACTGGTGGAGAAGGCTTTCCAGGCGGCGGTCAGGCTGGTGCAGCACTGCACACCATGGAGATTTTGCAGGCATACCAGGCTGAGCTGCTCAAAGATTTGAGCACAGGGGTACTGTGGACGAGGGCGCGTTTTCTGAGCTACGCCGTGCCACAGACCTCTCTCTCCGTGCAACTAAGCAAACGGCCCGCACTATTGGCCGCTCCATGTCTGCTTTGGTTGAGATAGAAAGACATCTGTGGCTTAACCTCACAGGCATCAAGGAGAAGGACCGCGCCTTCTTCCTGGATGCACCCATCTCGCCTTCCGGTCTTTTTGGCGACACGGTGGACTCCGTCGCCACTAAGTTCCGCGAGGCTAAACGCTACGAGGAGGCGTTTGTGAGGTTCCTTCCTCGCCATGCTCAGCAGCCGGGACCGTCGGCCACCCGGTCCTGGCCAGGTCCAGCCCCTTCCAGAGAAAAGTGAGCTGCCCAGAAGGAGAGTGTGGCGAATCGTGCCCCCCCTCGTAAGGACTGGGGAGCGGATTCTCGCGCTGCTCAAAAGAGAACGGATCTGCAGAATGTTATTTCCGCCAAGAAGCAGAGGCCCTGAAATTGGTGCGCCATGGCCGTGGGGTGTGCAAAATCCAACAGAGTTTAAAGACTCTAAGTCGACACCCTCAGGAGGCCGCTGTTTTTTCTCCGCCGCCACTAGCGTTTCGGGGAGCAGCAGTCTCCAGCGCAATTATAAGTGGCCGTCTCCTGCCTTGGTTCAGGACGGCAGGTGTCTTACATCCCCCCCAAAAACCGACGTGCCAAAACTACTGCCTCTTTCGGAGAAACTGGCAGCATGGATGCTACTGCCAAATATCTCCCCGTGGGTAATAAGGACTGTGGCCAAAAGCTACAGAATTCAGTTCGCCTATCGTCCTCCGCGTTTCAACGGCGTGGTCTCTACTTCCATGAAACCGGAACGAGCCAATGTATTGGCACAGGAACTGCAGGTTCTGCTGGACAAAGGGGCCATAGAACGTGTTCCACCACCAGACAAACAATCCGGGTTTTCCAGCCGGTATTTTCTAGTTCCAAAAAAAGATGGGGGGCTGCACCCGATTTTATACCTTCGCGAGTTAAACCGCTACCTCAAAGCATTAAAATTCAAAATGCTCACAATAAAAATGATTGTGTTCCAGATCCGATTAGGCGACTGGTTTGTCATCATTAATCTAAAGGACGCGTATTATTACATAGAAATCCTGCCACAGCACAGAAAGTTCCTGAGGTTCGCTTTGGGGCGGCGTACCAGTATCGGGTTCTTCCGTTCGGCCTGGCCTTGTCACCCCGTACATATACAAAATGCATGGATGCAGCCTTGGCTCCTTTGCGACTCCAGGGCATCTGCATTTTGAATTACATAGACGACTGGCTGATATTAGCTCAGTCTCAGGAGCTAGTGCTTCGACATGGCACATCAATTGCCTCGAGTTGAAGGCTGTATTTCTGGTCCTGAAATACTTCCTCCAGCAGCTAAGGGGCTACCATGTACTAGTACAAGTAGACAGCACAGCGGTGGTCTTGCCGCTTGAACAAGCTAGCGCAGCAGGTGCTGCTTTGGACTCAGGACCTGTTTGTCCCTCAGGGCGATTTATATCCCCGGGCACATGAATGTTGGAGCAGATTTATTGTCCAGACAAGCAGTGACACATGGGGAGTGGAAACTCCACCCCGAGGTAGTGAACTAAATCTGGGAAAGATTTTACGAAGCAGAGGTGGACCTCTTTGCCTCACAGCAGACAGCACAATGTCCCCTCTACTTCTCTCTGACTCCTCCAGCTCCCCTGGGTCTGGACGCAGTGGCCCATGTGAGGCCCAGACTGCGCCTTTATGCATTTCCCCCGGTGGCTCTGCTCCCGAGAGTCCTGGCGAAGGTCCGTTAACAGGGGTCGCGCCTCTTACTAGTAGCGCCCTGTTGGCCAACCAGAGTGTGGTTCACAGACCTAATATCCCTCCTCGACGGCTCGCCATGGGCGATTCCGACCAGGAGGGAGCTCCTTTCTCAGCCACAGGAAACAGTGTTTCATCCTGGCCCTGGAACCTTTACGTCCTGGCCCCTGAGGGGGACCAATTAAGAGACGCCGGGCTCTAATCCTAGCACTAATCCTAGCACACTCAGGGTTTTTGTGGCCGCCATTTCAGCTTGCCACGCCCTGATTGACGGGGTCTCGATAGGGAGACACCCTCTAGTTGCCCGCTTCATTTGAGGGGCCAAGTGGTTGAGCCCACACACTAGAGCTAGAGTTCCTTCCTGGGACCTAGCTATAGTGCTAAAGGGCTTAGTAAGCACTCATTTTGAACCACTAGAGTCAGCGTCTGTCAAGTTTCTGACTCTAAAGATGGTTCTTCTAGCGGCCATTACCACTCTCAAGAGGGTTGGAGATTTGCAGGCTCTGTCAGTTTCGCCCTCCTGCCTTTGCCCCTGGGCTGGTCAAAGCCATTTTGCATCCTCACCCTAACTATCTTCCAAAAGTTCCATTGTCGACCTTAAATCCGGTCATTCTTGAAGCCTTCTGTCCTCCGCCATTTACAACACCGGAGCAAGAGAGACTTCACTTACTGTGTCCAGTACGTGCCCTCCAGATTTATGTCCACCGCACTAGCCAGTGGCGTGAGTCCGAACAGCTTTTATATGCTACAGGGGCTGCAAGCTGGGGTTGCAGCTACCAGACGTTGGGTGAGGGATGCCATTGTCCTGGCCTATGAGGTGCGCGGTCAATCTTCGCCCATAGGTGTAAGGGCTCATTCTACTAGAGGGGTTGCAGCTTCAACAGCTTTAGCAAAAGGTGCCCCTCTGCAGCAAGTTTGTGATGCGGCAGGCTGGTCCTCCCGGACACATTCATTAGATTCTATAGTTTGGATGTTCATGCTACTCCGGGCTCGCATGTCCTTGAGTCATCATCCCAAAATTGTGTTTGAGACCTCTTTTGTGTTTGTGCACATTTCACAACCTGAGGGGTCCAGACACTTACAGTGCGGTGGCGTTGGTATTCTCGTTCCCCATAGCGTAATGCTACGCAGCATCGAGTGTAGCTTTTAATAGGGAACGCGTCTCGGGTTACTTGACTGTAACCCTTTTCCTTAAAAGCGGAACGAGATGCTGCGCTGCAATGCTGCACTGGGTGTGTCCGGACGCTCTTTAGACAAAGTTGACCTGAAGAAGCTCCCTCATTATGTGTTCTTATACCCACAGTTTAGGTGCGCGCAATCACACAGCTGACGCTGATGAGCTGCGTCACCAACCGAGGTATTATAAGCCAATTCTTGCCGTGTTTGACACACGTGCTTCACAACCGGTCACACAAAGAATGTTTCCCCATAGCGTAATGCAATGCAGCATCTCGTTCCCGCTTTTTAAGGGAAAAGGGTTACAGTCAAGTAACCTGAGACGATCTGTTTATATCATCGGATAAAAAATGCTGTGTTCCAGGTTTGGAGACGGTTACATGATCACAGTGAGGACCAAGAGCAGCTCCAATGTAAAGGAAGTGGCGCGCTTTTTCAGCAGAAACTTCCCAGAGGCTGTTCTAAAGGTACCGTGAATTACAGTTCTGTTTAACCGTATACTTCTACGTGTTCATATCTTCTCATTGCACGTACTAATTTTCTACTCACACCTTTTTTTTTTTTACACAGTGCACATTTAACCTTGGTTTATCTGTAACCGTACTTTGTTGTCACTGTTGTTAGGAGCGGCACCACACCAAGGTTCAGTACCAGCTAAAGTCCGAGCGCATCTCTCTGGCCCAGGTCTTCAGTAAAATGGAGCGGGTGGTGGAGGTGTTGGGCATTGAGGACTACTCCGTCAGTCAGACCACACTGGACAACGTAAGGAACTGGGCTCAACTGGGGTCATTTCAGCAACTGTTTGACTTAGAGTGCTAAATGATAACACTCTATTTAAACAAAATATGTAATTTCCTAATAGCATATTGTTAAAATAATGTCCTTGGCTGCAGGTGCGCTTGATAATTTCTAATCCCTGGTGGCGCAAACCTTACTCTCTACTCCAGCACTAGAGTGCACTTTATTGTACAAATAGTCCAGAGGCCAGTATCTATTATATCATAATGTACAACTGTTAGCACATTATAAATGGTCATTGTTAAATAAACTTTTAGATTAAAAGCACTTTTGTCAGGAACAGGCAAAAGACTCACAATGCAGACCCCAGTAGGCAGATGTTTAACAGGGTTTTATTTCCAAGGTACAAAATCACAATCCAAAAGACGAGGTCAAAACAAGGCTGAGGTCAGAAAACACTAGAAGACTGATACAATAGACACAAGGCAAGCTGGAGCGCTCACACGAGGTGTAAAGACAATCTGGGCTCGGATAGGGAAAAACACAGAGACTATAAAGATAAGAGAACAAGACACAGGTGGAACACATAAGGGGCGGAGCAGGTAATCCCAATGAAGGGAAAGACACAAGAGCAGGAAGTCAATATGAAACACAGACAGGGGTTAGAGACTTCACAATAAGACACAGGAAACAAGACATAAACAGACTAACTAACACAAACCAAGAGGGTGGGACATGACACTTTTCAGTCACATAATACCAATATGTATAGATATATTTAAAATGTATGCAACTCAGTGTGAGGCACTCTCAGAAAACATTCCTAAATATGTAAATATCGTTGTCAAAAGTAGGACAATCTGAGAGGCATACAAAGCTGTGGTATTGAAGGCGAAAGGATGTGTTTTCTTCGGGGACTGGTTAGATCATGCTAGGCCTCTAATTATGAAATTTTCTGCTTTCACGCAGAATAAATGCAAAAACAAAAAGAAGAAAAGGAAAGCAAAGTCAAACATGCTGAAATATGATAGATAGAAGTGCATCAATCTAACACTAAACTCCAGAGCTAGAAATGATTGCTAAACTCTTAACGTTTGTTTGATGCCATTATGAAACATATTTGAGTCTCTCTGTTTGTCCTCTCTAAATGTAGATGTGATTAGTCCTGATGTGGGATAATTAAAGATGGACAACAAAGGCCTGAGGTTGTAGCCTTAACCTAGCTTGGCCAGCTGGAACTAACACTTTTCCTATTTTATAAAAAGACGTTAGTCTGGTACCCTGTTGCTTGCGTTCAATTGCAAGGGCAGGGTTGTCAACAAGGAGGTCATACATTAGAGAACCAGAATGGTTTAATCATTTTTATACTTTGCTGCTGATTATTCAAAACCAAGGCAAGATTAGAAATAAACTACCTCTTGGTAGCAGCGTCTGCCATGTTGAATGTTTTGGACTAGTTACTTGTGTGTGTGTGTGTGTGTGGCCAGCAAACCACACCCTGCTGCAGACAAACAACTTGTTATTGGTCCGTCTGCAAAATCACAGAGAGAAGGGTGAGGAAGGGACCAGACTTTCTGCTTTTGAAAAAGAAGACGGTCTGGTATACCAGGTTAGCCTTAACCCTCAGAGGGCCATTTCCGTCAAGGCAATATATTTTTGTCTTGTTTATTTTTTAATTTAAGGATCATTATTGCTGTGTTAAAGGTTAGGGCAAAATAGTTTCTTTTTAGACATATCTTTTGAATCTAATGTCAGTGACTCTCATGTCTGTTACACACTAAAAGATAATAAATTTAAAAAATTTAAAATCATTATATAACATTTTTCTATATAAACCAATAAATCTCTTTACCTCTGCTCAAAATGACCAAAAATTAAATAAGTGTAATAACTGTCAAAAAGTAACAGCATTGATTTATTTTGAGCAATGCTGAAGAGTTTAAGAGATTTTAGCAGAAACAAATGACAGGCATGTCCAGAGTCCTGCCCAAGATGAGAGTTTATGTGACTCAGCTTTAGAGACTAAATGTATTGTCTATGGCCCCAACAGCAACAGCTTCATACAAACAAGTTCAAATCCAACTAAAACCTGTTCAAATCCAACTAAAACCTGTTCAAATCCAACTAAAACCTGTTCAAATCCAATCACTCATCCATTTACTCATCAAATATGATTCTCGTTTTGGACAATTTTGGACACCTCTTATGATGATTTTATAGCATTTTTTGTGCATGTACATTTTTGGAGGTGTCCACAAGGGTTAATTACTAGAGTGTCCAGCATTTAGTAGGAGGTGCTAAGATACTTAGGGACAGGTAACTTAGTCCCAACAGTAGAACTGCCTTTGCAAAACACTCAACGATTCCTTTAAGATGCAGTCGGAAAATGGTGGGCCGGCCGTGAGCGACAGCAAGGCCTTCTCTGCTGGCCTAAACAATACAGTTGTGCTCATAAGTTTACATATCGTGGCAGAATTTGTGGTTGTTTGGACATTTTTCAGAGGATATGAATGATGACACAAAAACCTTTTTTTCACTCATAGTTAATGTTTGAACCATTTATTGACACACAATATTGTTAACTCTTTTTAAATAATAACTACCCAATTGACCCTGATTAAGAGTTTACATACGCTGGTAATTTTGGCCTGGTAACATCCACACAAAATGGGTTTGAATGGCTACTGAAGGTAACCATCCTCACCTGTGATCTGTTTGCTTGTAATCAGTGTGTGTATAAAAGGTCAATGAGTTTCTGGGCTCCTGACAGACCCTTGCAGCTTTCATCCAGTGCTGCACTAATGTTTCTGTATTCTGAGTCATGGTAAAAGCAAAACAATTGTCTAAGGAGCTGCAGGTAAAGGTAATTGAACTATATAAAACAGGAAAGGGATATAAAAAGATATTCAAGTGTGGCAAAGAATGAGAGGACACAAACAACCAGGGTAGTCCAATCAAAAGTATTTATTAATCAAACTAAAATCAATAACTTTAACAGGCAAAAAGACATGGGGTGTGAGTATGTCTGAATCAGTGTATGTAGGATGCCCGGATGTGTGAATCTGTATGTGTATAATGCCTGAGTGCAAACGTAAAGAGAACCACAAAACAACATAGCTAACCAATCCATAACTGGCGTAGCCGAGAGAGAGACACAGAGAGAGAGCAAGAAGGGTTAACAGGTGGTTTAAATACCTGAGCCCAGGTGGCTCCAATCACTCCTGACCCTCCCCTGCCAGCAGGAGGAACCGCCCCTGCCAGGCAGAGGAGGGTCCGTGACACCAGGAATTGAGAATGCCAATCAGCAGTGTTGAAGCTCTAATTAATGAAGTGGAAAAGGAAAAGGTCAGGTAGACAATATTTTTAGCCACAGCTGCTTTAAAAATTGTTACTGGTGCAAAGAAAAACCGCCAAATAACTTCAGCTGAAATACAGGACTCTGAAGAACGTGTTGTGGCTGTTTCAAGATGCACAATAAAGTGGCTGAGTGACATTCTGAGTGACATAAAGTGACATTCAAACAGAGGGAGGAGTTCACCAGAGTGTTGTGGGCGTATTAAACCCAAGGCAGATGGGAACTCCAACTGGCTGGATTGGCTGACGACGTGCACCTCAGTGCCACCTCCATCTGTTGATTAGCCTGCTCGGTCTGTCCATTTGTCTGTGGGTGGTAACCGGACAAAAGACTGACATTAATATCAAGTGCAGAACAGAATGCCTTCCATACCTGGGAGGTAAACTGAAGAATCTCTGTTGGACACAATGTCTAAAGGGATTCCAACGTAATCCTTTGTGTCCTTGTTCATGGTGGACCACCAAAACTTGCCTCGCAGGACAGCAAGTGTGCGGCCAATACCTGGATGGCAAGTGAGGGGGGTACCATGGGCTCAGTGCAGAACCTCCGAACACATGTCAACCGGGACAAACGGTGCATTAGAAGGCTCCGTCCCTGGGTCGGGTTGCTGGCGTTGGGCGAGCCTGGCCCCGAGACTCTTATCTCCCAGGTGAGAGAGTAGCCACGATGCGAGACTGGGGCAGGATAGACTCCTCCTCCAGAGCTGACTGGTCCGTGGTGAAAGCTCTGGACAAGGTGTCTGTTTTCACATACTTGGAGCCTGGGTTAAAAAGTTAAAACGATAAAAAAACAATGCCCACATGGGTAAAACTCTAACAGTAACAGTTTTTGCAAAGTAAATCGGCAAATAAAAGGAATGTTAACTAACACTGAATTGGTAAATGAAACAAGGAGGTTGGCCAATGAAAAGAGTGTGTATGTATTTAGGATAGGTCAAAGCCATTGGGAATAGAGCACAAACATGTTTTCTTTCCAGAAAATCCTTTAGTGACACATTTTTTAGCATTAGCGAAAGACATTAGCATTATCGTTTAGCATAGCTATGTTGATAACAAAGTGGAGAAAAGGACATGCATTTGTCAAATTAAAAACCTGCCTTTTCCTGTTCATGCTGGCACATTATTGGTCCCCAGAGGCTGGTAGCCCATGGTTTGACGCAAGCAGTTGTCTTGGCACGATACAAGATGGATTTACCCGAGTTTTGAAACTCCAAAATGTTGCAAGATTCCAGCAGCAGCGCAAGGTTACCACTGAAGGTCTAGATGTAAAATGCACAGCCTGCTACAACAACACTCGGACTAAAAGAGCAAACATTTGATATTGAAGCTTTTTAACCTGCTTTTGTGAAATTAAAATTTACGCTGACGGATTTTTCCTGCAGGTGTTTGTGAACTTTGCCAAGAAGCAGAGTGATAATCTGGAACAGCAGGAGGTAGCGCCCCCTGGAGGAGGACAATCTCCGCTGCAGCGTATCCTACGCCTGTTAAAGTCTCGGCCAGCCAACACGGAGCTCAGCGCCCTGATCAGCGAAAGTCCGGAGGAGCTGGAGAGTGACGATGACGAGGGGCTCATCAGCTTCGAGGAGGAACGGGTGAGAAACACCACCCGACGGATATATACTCTCTCTGTATGTGGGAGGGCAAAATTTGGACAAAAATATATAACTCAATTTAAAAAGTGAGTTGGTAAAATTTTGATTTGTTTTTTGGAAAGTTCTAGAAGAAAATGTGTAAAAACTAAGCAGAGATTTTTTTTTTACCTTTTTAAAATGTGGGTCCCATGGGAAGTTTACTGCTTCACATTATATATACATATATATTATAATATATATTATAATAATAGTATATTTTTGATTTATCCATCCATCCATCCATCTTCTACCGCTTATCCGGGGCTTAACCGAACTCCCAGGCCCAAGTTTTTCCCTCCACAACCACTCGGGCTGCAGTCCGGTGGGCCTGCCGGTACCTATCAGCTGCCTCAGGAACCCCATGAGCCAACCAGGCTCAATAGGTCTCCTTCTTCAGCCTTACTTCCGGTGTCCATCACCGGGTTCGGAGGTTGCCACCTAGACAAGCACTGGAGACTTTACGGCCACAACTCCGAGTGGCTGCGTCGACAATGGAGGTGGAGAACATAGTCCACTCGGACTCAATGTCTGACAGAGTACTGGGCCAAATGTTCCCAACAGACCCTCAAAGTATGTTTGGGTCTGCCGAGTCTGTCCAGCTTACTCCCCCGCCATCAGATCCAACTCACCACCAGGTAGTGATCAGTTGACAGCTCCGCCCCTCTCTTCAGCCGAGTGTCCAAGACATACGGCCGGAGGTCAGATGAAACAACTACATAGTCGATCATCAACCTCCGGCCTAAGCTGTCCTGGTGCCATGTGCACTGGTGGACACACTTATGTTTGAACATGGTGTTCGTTATGGACAAACTGTGACTAGCACAGAAGTCCAATAACAGGTTCAGATCAAGGGGGCCGTTCCTCCCAATCACGCCCCTCCAGGTGTCACTGTCGCTGCCCATGTGAGCATTGAAGTTTCCCAGCTGGGGCCCCGGTTGCGCCATACCGGGCAACATAACGGTCCTTGGTGTTTCTTTATCCATGAAGGGGTTTTGAACCGCACTTTGTCTGGCCCGTCACCCAGAACCTGTTTGCCTTGGGAGACCCTACCAGAGGCATCTAGCCCCTGACAACATAGCTCCTAGGATCATTCAGGCACTCCAACCCCCTACACCACAATAAGGTGGCAGTTCTTTTTGATTTAGAATTGTAAAAAGTATCAATACATTTAAGATGCATTATTAATGTATCTATAATTGTTTTATTTATAACTCTTAAATAGTGCGCTCCTTCGATGCTTTCAAATTTGCGAGTGCTATCAGGCCTCAGTCCGTCTTGTGACAGACCCCGCCTCAGAACGCCCACAGTGGTGCCTGGTGGCTCGTCCACACCTGCGTCAGGTGGAAGATGGCAAATCAGCCATGCATCACTGACTATGAGCATTTTGCAAGCAGTAAGATTGGGCCATAAGAGTTGAAGTAGGAAGTGGAGAAGACGTGGATACGAAGAAAAGAGCTTTGGGACCCAGCCCATCATCTCCGAACTCACAACTAGCTCATCTGTCAAATAAAATTGTAAAAAAAAACAACCAGAACTTTAGAAAGGAATGTAAAAAGTTGAAAGTTGAATGAAAAATATTAATCGATTATTTTTTTCTATTAATTGAGTATTTGGATAAATAGCGTAACTGCATATTTTTTAAAAGTCAGCAACAACAAATAAACAGCTATAACATAAGGTTTTCCGTTTTGAAGTAACATTAACATGTATTTATTTGTTCAATTAGCTTGACGGCGCAAACACAATGCTAACAAACAAATGAGCCAACTCATTCACAGAGACAGTGATTCTTGCGCTAATATTGAAACCACAGTTATTGGAACATTGGAGGATCTTAACCAAACAGTGTAAAGGAAAGTTTAAACAGCTGCAGAGAGTACGAGGGTTCAGTTCCAGACACACGGTGTTCTCGTCATCAGCTCAGCGCGGACACAACACACTGTAAAGGTTTGCACAACGGGGTGCCCTGGAGGATCAGGTACAGGTGTAAAAGTTGGGGAATTTTGTTCATACAACCAGTGTCTGCGTTGTGCAGATCTCAGTGGATGTGCGAAAGTGGCTTTAGCTCCTACAGGCATGGATGGAAGTGTCCACTCGAATCATCGAGGCAAGACAAAAATAATTGAGGCCCTAATAAAAAATTTATTTAGCCTAAACCATAGGTTTTTTTTTTCTACACTAAAAAGCTGGACTGAACGTCACTTTTAATCCAACTTAAATCCAGCCATTTACACACTTACATACTGTATCTGTCATCCCACAGGAAAAGAGTCTAAACTAAAATCTCCCTGTGTTCTTTTTTGTCAGGTGCAGTTGTCCTTCAACACTGACACTCTGTGCTGAAGCAAACCTGTGGAAGAAAGCAAGTTTCTGCACTGTCCAAGCCCTGATGCCTGGACTGCCAGACGGAGAAGCAGCTGATTTTAACGTAAAGAAAACCAAAACTGTACAGCAGGGGTGGGACAAAGGCCGCTAGTGTTCCAGCCTCAAAGACTCTATGACCCAGAGCCACTGTCGAGGAGAGGACCTTTACATTGACTCTCAGAATGTACAAACGAATGATAGGAAACAGCTCCTCTGCAGGAAAGAACAGAAACTTAATTTTTGTCACTTCTAGGTCTGATTATGTTGAGTTTTGAAACAAGAAAATATTTATGTTATGTCATAAGAACATTGATCAGATTATAGTGTGAAAGAGTGGAAGATGTTTAGAAGAGGTCGTTCTGGACTTTTCATTTATTTGAACTTACAGTTTCAGTGCTCTGGTCACATTTATTTCTTTAAATGGTACATGCAATGGTTACGGTACCAGTCAGGTCAGTCAAACAAGGGGCTTTGATCCAAAAAGTGGGGTGCATTGCATTAAACACAAACGTATATTTTAAACCTACCATAAATTGATTGTGTGTGTGTGTCTGTGTGTGCGCGTGTGTGCGTGCGCGTGTGTGCGCGCACAGGATTTTAATCTGTGTGTAGGGTTTGGTTCAGAAAAGATGGAACCAGAACACACTGCCTCTGAGTTTAATGGGAAGGATGGACATGCCCCAATCAGAATCAGGGGGCAGTACAATTAGACACAGAATAAAGTGCCTCAGGGCCGACACAGTTTGGAAAACATAATCAGAGAAAGACGGTCCATTTTAGATAAACAGTTAGGATTGATCAGGTAGGGATGATTAAGGAAGAAAATGTTTTTTATCAGAGAGGTTCCAGAACCCCACTGCCCTGACCTGTACGTACTTATTTTCATGTCAATTGGAATCATTTTTCCAAATTCCAATGTTTCCATTCTTCCTCCTCAGCTTGGTGTGCTCTGATTGGTCAGTGGGACCTCTTATTATTTTTGATTGATGAAGCAATGATTGAATGTGAATGTGTGTAAACCCTGGAAACAGTATGTAATCTCTGACACTCTGCCTTGAGGAGCATGCTCTGTTGTAAAGTTGTTTATTTTTCTGTGCCAAGAAGAAGACAGATTTATATTGAAAAATGGAAGCCCTTGAGAGGACACTATTAAATGAAAGCTCCCTTTTCTTTGCAATGTCAGTGCGACAGGGCAAATGTACTCAGCATGGACGTCCTCGATGCCTACTTTCTTTTTTTTTCTGTACAAATGCTTTGTTTCTACTGGAGTTACATGCTATTACGTTAAGGATGTCACTTGAAAAGGTATATGATTCTAACTGGTCTGCTGTGAGTTCAGTGAAACATGAACTACTCTCACTGTGATAAAAAAAAAATTACATATTCAAGTCAGGGGTCAGTTTCAGAAAAGTGGTTTAGACTGGTTCAACTAAAGGAAAAGCACCAAACATCAGATCCAGCGTCTTACGTACGGCTGCTGTACTCCTTAGTTTTTTTGACAGAGTATATTTTGCATAAAGCATAGTTTTTGTTTTTTTACACTATAAGAAGCATAACTCAAACTTTTCTGCTTCGTATTGCAAGTTTGTGATTTGTAATGATTGATAATTTGTAGTTTATTTATCAAGTTACTTCTTAAACTATGGCAGGACGTAAAAGTATTGTCAATTAATAGGAAATACAGCAACACGCTCCGGAGGGACAGAAGTCTGTTGCCGGGAGCAGCACTGAGCTTTAAAGTTGATACAAAAGCTACTCTGTCCAGTGCTTACATCACAAAGGACATGTGATTTCCTGTGTTAGTATAAGTTTATGCTTCAAGTCTTTCTGGTGATGTAAATGTAAGTTCAGTTCTGCTTTCTTGATGTAAAAACAGTTCCTCATCTCCTCATCAGTCATCATCTTCAGCTGAATCACTTCAAAGTTGGTGCTGACTATCCTAATCCTTCAGCTGAAATTAAATTCACTCTCATGTTTTCCACACAGCTTTGAAAAAGCAAATGATGAGACAGTGCTGGACTTCAACTTGAAAACCTGTTGGAAGACTTGTCTAAAACACTTGTGAAATTCACCCCAGATAATAATTTTATCATTACTATTCAGATTATTGTTTTCAGATTTGCTTTTCTGTGATTGGCTGTTGCATGCACTTCTATCTGGTCTCATCCCCGTTTGGGGTTTTGTGGTTATTGAGTCCTGTTCGATTTACAGCTACATAGCTCATTTAGTCGGTACATTTTATGCGATTATCCTCTGCTTTTTTCTTAATAATATTGTTTTTTCATGTTTATTGTTTAACTCCTCAGTGAGTTCTTTAACATGGATTATTTTTAAATAAAGTCATGCCTGTACAGAATGGACACTTGCTGCTCCTTCTTTCTGGTTTATGCTAATAATAATAATTTTCAGTGTCACGTGTATCAGCACACAAGAGGTTTTATTCACTTGAAAGAGTGTAGCTTTACTTCTAGTTAGTGGTTTGGTGAAGCCATTTATTGTCAAACAATTGTGTTCATCTTTTTTAATCCTAATGACAACAGGAACTTTCAAAATGACCCTGAATAAAAGTTTACATACCCTGGTGATTTTGGCCTGATAACGTACACACAAGTGACACAAACAGGTTTGAATGGCTACGAAAGGTAACTATCCTCACCTGTGATCTGTTTGTAATCAGTGTGTGTAAAAGGTCAGTGAGTTTCTGGGCTCCTGACAGACCCTTGCATCTTTCATCCAGTGCTGCACTGATGTTTCAGAGTCATAGGAAAAGCAAAAGAATTGTCAAAGGCTCTGAGGGAAAGGTAATTGAACTGTATAAAACAGAAAAGGGATACAAAAAGATATCCAATGAACTGAGAATGAGAACTTTCTTTTGCTTTTCTTTTCAGCAGGTGATGGTCCTTCATCCAAAGTGAGATGTCACTCAGGCCGGGATGCAAGCAGAGACTGTCGGATCATCAGGTGGAAATGAAAAGTGGAGTTGAGTGTCACCTGCAGCAGTGATAGGAAAAGCCATGCATCTGAATGACCGAGCCAAGGGTTGTCATTGTTATGAGAATTTACTTTACAGATAAAATGAGCAGATGACGGAGACGGAATATGATTTGAAAAGAATGGTCAGGTTTTAATCCTTGCAAGAATTAACCAAAACAGGCACACAACAATGGTACAACGGAAAGTTTTGCTTAAAGAGGTAAACAATACATGGGTTTTTATATCCAGCAGGACACACAGAGTTTAGGAGGAGATGACGATTGCCGCCTCCACATTTCCCATAACGCAGAGGCCAGGTGGGTGGTAATATGTCATGACATGAACAGACTGATATTACATGAACAGAATAAACAGTACTAATAATAAGATAATAATATTAATGGAGATATAAGCTTACAATTCCCATAACAGTCATGTAAATGGAAAAGAGTAGCGGTCCAAGCACTGAGCCCTGGAGCACCCCTGTATTAAGATGTTGGGACTCAGAGACTTTGTTTCTCCAGGATACTCTGCATGACCTATCCTAGAGATATGACTTGAACCATTGCAAAGGCATTTTAGAAACACCCATCACACTGAGAGAAGACAGGAGGATGTGATGGTTAACGGTGTCAAAGGCAGCAGACAGATCCAGTAAGATGAGGACAGATGACTTGGATGTTGCCTTTGCCAGTCTCAGGGCTTCGATGACCCAGACTTGTTCTGGTCCAGAAGGTTGTTCCGTGTGAGAAAGGAGGAGAGCTGGTTAAACACAAGCCTCTCTCATGGAACCTCTTAAATGGTCCTTGAGTAAGGGCGCAATATACCTCTGTCCACCAGAGAGCAGGCTCCAAAAGCGGAAATATAAGGAAAAACCCAATGGCAACTTTACAAATGTAAAAATCATGTTTACAGCCTGGTACAAAAGATGTTACAAAAGATTTTAGTTTAATATATGTCCGTTTATGCTATCTGAAAACTATTGTTTTACTATGCAGTAAAAGCCGAAAAGCCCGTATGTACCCGACATTTTATTGCCCTGTCGTAATGACAATATCGGTGAATAGGGGACCAATGGGCAGATTACATCCATTTGATTTACAATCTATGGTTAAACACAACTGCCCTTTAAGTGCCTTTTTTTGTTTGTTTTGTTTTACTTTTTCTTATAATTGCTTAATTAATTTTGACCCACGAACGAGGAATCAGATGCTAAAATGACCGATATATGTAACAGCTCCACCTCACCCTCGTGTTTATCTGCCACTCGTGAATTGCCCTCTTGCTGCCCACTCTAATCGAGTCGTGCCCTCTCATCAAAGACAAAGTCACAAAGCACAGCTCTGACTGCATTGACCAGTTCTCCTTTCTGTCAGCATAAGCTTTTATCTGGTTGGTTGGTTGGTTGTAGTAGATTGGCCGGGTGGCTGCAGCTGGTGCTTGTGTTTGTGCTGCTGAAAGCTATACTTGGTAACAAAGGATAGGATACCCATTTATCGATCAAGATAATCCACAGAGAGTAAGTATCTCTGCTTAAATGCAAACTAAAAGTACTTTACTTTTCCCATTTATGTGTAGAGCCCGTGTTGTTGTAAATGGTAAATGGTAAATGGCATGCATTTATATAGCGCTTTCCTGCACCCTTCTCAGGCACCCAAAGCGCTTTACATTGTGCTTCCACTCACCCCATTCACACACATCCACTCCTGGGGCAGACAGAGGGGGCTGCCTACCTTGCTCAAAAGGATTAAGGTGTCAGAGAGGCACCACAAAGTCTGGTTTGCCAAGAGATAGCGGCTACATGTCCTTTGAAGTTCTGGAAAATAAAGTTGTTAATTACATTTCACTTTTCCATGAACTTTCTTAACACAACATCGAGCATCTGGTCCAGATTAGCACAGAGTTGTTAATTAAGTCTTCTTGTCTTCTCCTCAGTCTGAATAAACAAAAGTTCAGAGTTGTAAATTCTTTGATCCTCTGAGAGGTATTGGTTCCTGGTGGTGCTGAGATCATTACAGGATAGACATCATTTAACATTGTAAATCTGAATTTAGATTTGATTTGGAGAAGCTTATTCGTTGTACTTTTGAATAAATGCCTTTTTTTCTGGGGTTGTTCAGAAGGAGAAAGTGGAGCCTCTTCAGACACAAAAGGACATTGGGATTGTCACTGAAGCTGTAGAAGTCCTTCATGCGTCACATCAGTTGCTATCCATGTGAGCTCAAATATACTTTTAATGCACTAAAAATATTTTATGCAGATGGAAACAAAGAAAATGGAAGGCAGAGTGTGCTGTCTGAGTGCCCTTATTTTTAATGGCAGTTGATCTGTAGTTTAGTGGAGACAGTTTTTTAGGAAGGTTGCACAATGTTTAAACATTTTAGAAACATTTTAGAAACATTTTAGAAACATTTTAGAAACATTTTAGAAACATTTTAGAAACATTTTAGAAACATTTTAGAAACATTTTAGAAACATTTTAGAAACATTTTAGAAACATTTTAGAAACATTTTAGAAACATTTTAGAAACATTTTAGAAACATTTTAGAAACATTTTAGAAACATTTTAGAAACATTTTAGAAACATTTTAGAAACATTTTAGAAACATTTTAGAAACATTTTAGAAACATTTTAGAAACATTTTAGAAACATTTTAGAAACATTTTAGAAACATTTTAGAAACATTTTAGAAACATTTTAGAAACATTTTAGAAACATTTTAGAAACATTTTAGAAACATTTTAGAAACATTTTAGAAACATTTTAGAAACATTTTAGAAACATTTTAGAAACATTTTAGAAACATTTTAGAAACATTTTAGAAACATTTTAGAAACATTTTAGAAACATTTTAGAAACATTTTAGAAACATTTTAGAAACATTTTAGAAACATTTTAGAAACATTTTAGAAACATTTTAGAAACATTTTAGAAACATTTTAGAAACATTTTAGAAACATTTTAGAAACATTTTAGAAACATTTTAGAAACATGAAAAACCTCATAAAACCTGGTCTAAAACTGATAAAACCTGTTCAAAACCTGATAAAACCTGGTCCAAACCTGATAAAACCTGGTCCAAACCTGATAAAACCTGTTCAAAACCTGATAAAACCTGTTCTAAACCTGATTTAAAAACCTGGTCTAAACCTGATTTAAAAACCTGGTCTAAACCTGATTTAAAAACCTGGTCTAAACCTGATAAAACCTGGTCTAAACCTGATTTAAAAACCTGGTCTAAACCTGATAAAACCTGGTCTAAACCTGAAAAAAAAGATCTAAACTGTGGAGCAGCCGTCTCACAGCAGCACGCTCACATATGAACTTTGATTATTGTAAAGTCATATGAAGCTGATCTTTGAGACTGGTCCGGCAGGTTGGGACTGCTTTAGGCTCCGACTCCACTGCAGTTCTTTTGAGAGCGACGACACAGACACAGGAGAACCAGCAGAGGACTGGACTGTGACAGGGTTTGTCTTTAAACAGACGGTCTTCAGACGACGTCCAGGTCCAGTGAGTGCACCTACCTTTGATTTGAATTCACTTTATTTCTACAGCACAAAAAGAAATGTGTTCACATGAGAATAATCCACGAAAGCAGAATAAACTGGCTCAAACTGTGAAATAATCTAGAAGAAGAGCTCAGAGACAGTGGATTTATCCCAGAACAGTTCATGTAACAGTGAAGGGCTTTATTAATATCGGCTGTTGTTCTGGTTAAACCAGGAACAAACTAAACGTGTGAAAAATTATTTGAAAAAAGACATGTTGAAAGTGCCTTCACTAAGTCGTCTGATGCTTTAAGTGGAGTGTTAAGATATTTAGTAAAATGGTCAATGGAAGATATTTGCTGACTTGACTTTGATTTAGATTTTTGAAATAAGTTAAACCTGGCTTTGTATTTATTTGAAAATCTTAATTCACTGTAAACTCTTGAGTCTTAATTCTCAGATAAACTCATATGAAACAATAAAGTCTGGTTTTATGGAGATGTTTACAGTAAAGTTGTTGGACTGTGATCCTCCAGAGGCTCATAAAGGTTCATTATTCATTTGTGAATCTGTGTAAAGTGCTGCCTCTTTAACTGGATGAACCTGATGGAGGCTGAGGCCAGTGGATTTATTCCAGAACAATCCACGTGACACTGAAGGCCTTTTATCAGAATCAGAATGGTTTATTAATGACCACACAACAAGTGCCTGACCTCAACTCTGACCATCTGTGTGAGGAACTCTAACAAACAGGACGACAATAAAACCAACAGTTACAGACAAACCATTGAGACAGTCCTCTGGGACAAATACAGACAGAGACATGGACAAAGTCAGAGTTACATTCAGTTCAGGACCTGCTTTAGTGCCTTATGGCAGTGGGACCAAAGGGTTTTTGAACTTTTGTGATTTAGTGGCAGGAATCTATAGTGCCTCTCAGAGGCCATCAGTCAAACAGCTGAAGGGCAGGTCAGAGGTCAGCACTAAAACCACTGCACCATCTTTATCCACAGACCTGCTCCTGGGCCCAGCTGTGTCTCCTTAAAAATGTCCGCTCCATTGCACAACTGTTTGATTTCAAAAGAGAACGTGGTCCACAGTAAGTCATCGTCAGAACTATTTGTAGAATGATTCAAAAAACAGCTCTGTGACCTCCACATCCTTAGAATCAGACAAACACATCAGAAAAAAAGACTCACCTGGATTTCATTTCAAACGGAAAGCCATAAGAGTCTCACAGTGTGCTTTCAAATAATAGAAAAAAATACTTTTAATATTCCAGATTTAAAAGTTAAAAAATAGAAATATAAAAAACCCATTGACTTAAATTGTTCATTTTAAATTTTTATTTTTACTATTTAAGTTACAAATGTAGTGGATCTAACTGTGAGGAGACAAAAAAGCACAAATGAACTCAACAACACTACATTTTATTCATGTGCTTGTTTGCATTCATCTGTGTTTTTTGCAACACATACACTGTTTTCAATCAATACGAGACGGCCTTTTGTATTTCCAAGTTGTCTTTAATGCACCATCCAACAGAAATGGTCCCTCCCACATTCTGTGAAGACTCGTCCTGTTCTGCCTCTGATTGAGTAATACTTGCTGCCATCGTTGGTTTAATAGGGTCAGTTTCGGGGCCAGTGTCAGAGGAGGGCGGGTCATTGGGCGGAGAGTTGATTTAACACAAGCAGCTCCAGAGACCCCTCTGTGTCTGGTTCTAAAAGCCACACTGTCTCACAGTTCTTCATAACTCAAGCATCTCCCGAGGCACACAGTGTAATGACAGCTTTTTAATCACATCACTCATTTTCTGATTCTAGTCCAATACTTTATGTCATCTTGTTCTTCAGACTGAGGCCTACAGTCAGACACAAGCATGAGTTTAGACAGACACATTTATCATATTTAATATCAAATCTAGTGCCTACATGAATAAAACATGTGTTGTGCTTGAGTCAGAATGAAGCCAGGCTTTTTGAGCCATTTTCAACAAAAGCCTTAGACTTTGTGCAGAAAGACTGAGTGAGAGTGCAGAGAAGCAGAGGGAGAGAGGATCTGTGACATCAGAGGAAACTTATTACTGGCTTCAACAAAACTATACATAACATCCATCTTAATAACTCATTGTTTACTATTTAGTGTTTGTGATGTAGGCTTTAAAAACGTACCAGTCCAGTATAAGGCTGGACTAAGTCTAAAGTCCAGCTTTATAAATTAAATTCAGATTCCTGCTGCAGCTGAGTAACACAAACATAAACAAGGTTAAAAAGTTATTTTATGAGACATTACTGACCGTGACAAAAGTTTGAAGTGCAGATTCATGAAAAGGTCTAGGCCACAGTGGATCATGGCTGATGGCCTTCTACTTTCTTTTTGTTATCTATAAATCTATAAAATAAATAATAGACAGTGTGAGCAGTGAGCAAGAGTGTGTTATTCTATCTGGAGTTGGACATTAAATATACCTCTTTATTTTCTTTCGCTCAGAACTAAAACCACTGCACCATCTTTATCCACAGACCTGCTCCTGGGCCCAGCTGTGTCTCCTTAAAAATGTCCGCTCCATTGCACAACTGTTTGATTTCAAAAGAGAACGTGGTCCACAGTAAGTCATCGTCAGAACTATTTGTAGAATGATTCAAAAAACAGCTCTGTGACCTCCACATCCTTAGAATCAGACAAACACATCAGAAAAAAAGACTCACCTGGATTTCATTTCAAACGGAAAGCCATAAGAGTCTCACAGTGTGCTTTCAAATAATAGAAAAAAATACTTTTAATATTCCAGATTTAAAAGTTAAAAAATAGAAATATAAAAAACCCATTGACTTAAATTGTTCATTTTAAATTTTTATTTTTACTATTTAAGTTACAAATGTAGTGGATCTAACTGTGAGGAGACAAAAAAGCACAAATGAACTCAACAACACTACATTTTATTCATGTGCTTGTTTGCATTCATCTGTGTTTTTGCAACACATACACTGTTTTCAATCAATACGGACGGCCTTTTGTATTTCCAAGTTGTCTTTAATGCACCATCCAACAGAAATGGTCCCTCCCACATTCTGTGAAGACTCGTCCTGTTCTGCCTCTGATTGAGTAATACTTGCTGCCATCGTTGGTTTAATAGGGTCAGTTTCGGGGCCAGTGTCAGAGGAGGGCGGGTCATTGGGCGGAGAGTTGATTTAACACAAGCAGCTCCAGAGACCCCTCTGTGTCTGGTTCTAAAAGCCACACTGTCTCACAGTTCTTCATAACTCAAGCATCTCCCGAGGCACACAGTGTAATGACAGCTTTTTAATCACATCACTCATTTTCTGATTCTAGTCCAATACTTTATGTCATCTTGTTCTTCAGACTGAGGTCTACAGTCAGACACAAGCATGAGTTTAGACAGACACATTTATCATATTTAATATCAAATCTAGTGCCTACATGAATAAAACATGTGTTGTGCTTGAGTCAGAATGAAGCCAGGCTTTTTGAGCCATTTTCAACAAAAGCCTTAGACTTTGTGCAGAAAGACTGAGTGAGAGTGCAGAGAAGCAGAGGGAGAGAGGATCTGTGACATCAGAGGAAACTTATTACTGGCTTCAACAAAACTATACATAACATCCATCTTAATAACTCATTGTTTACTATTTAGTGTTTGTGATGTAGGCTTTAAAAACGTACCAGTCCAGTATAAGGCTGGACTAAGTCTAAAGTCCAGCTTTATAAATTAAATTCAGATTCCTGCTGCAGCTGAGTAACACAAACATAAACAAGGTTAAAAAGTTATTTTATGAGACATTACTGACCGTGACAAAAGTTTGAAGTGCAGATTCATGAAAAGGTCTAGGCCACAGTGGATCATGGCTGATGGCCTTCTACTTTCTTTTTGTTATCTATAAATCTATAAAATAAATAATAGACAGTGTGAGCAGTGAGCAAGAGTGTGTTATTCTATCTGGAGTTGGACATTAAATATACCTCTTTATTTTCTTTCGCTCAGAACTAAAACCACTGCACCATCTTTATCCACAGACCTGCTCCTGGGCCCAGCTGTGTCTCCTTAAAAATGTCCGCTCCATTGCACAACTGTTTGATTTCAAAAGAGAACGTGGTCCACAGTAAGTAACTGTCAGAACACTTTAGAAGAACAACTATGGGTGGGGTGGGTGGGTTCATTTCAACTAGAACTGATCAGAACACAGGCCCTGCCCCAAGTATAAACACAATCTGATCTGTATTTGTCAAACATTAAAGAATTTCTGATAATTGATGGGCTGTAATTGCTGTAAACAGTTTGTGGTCCAAGTTTAATGAGGAGACTGGTCGATATGAACCATTCTCTTCCTTTGGTTTCACACAAACAACAGAGTCATTACAAACTGGAGCTCAACAAGTCTTTAGAAAAGGTCCTTGAATAGGTCTTTGAAAGATTTTATTAGAATGAATTCATATATTCATCACAGCTCCTAGAGTAACGTCAGGAAAATGGTTGTAGTTTTGTTTTTGTTAAGCAGGTTCAGAGCTGGATCCCACTTGTGTCTCTTTAGATTTGGGTGGAGTCTATAAAACAATATCTGTCATTTATTGTTAAAAGTAAATGTATAATTTAGATAACAGCTCTGGAGTCACACATTTTCACAATTTACGCAGAATAAATAGTGATCATCCTCAGAATCAGACACTTTCAAATGTTCATTGTCAGAATAAAAGACTCTACATGGAATATGAATATGAATTATGAAAATTTATAATTAATATTTTGTTTATCAAAATATTAATTTCTTTCGGGCACCACCTTAGTTTTAACAGTTCTAAGGAAACTAATTATGTTTGATAAGTCTCAATCTTAAAGGAAGGAAGTTCTGCTCGTTTTCGACACAAATCTAAATTAAACAATGAAACAAGAATGTCTTTATGGGGTTTTATTGAAGATTATGCAAGGTTAAAATATGAATAATAACAGTGGGAAGGACACAAGGGAATAATCAGGGCAAATTATGAAGGTAATGAACATAAAACATTGATTGACAATGAGACAATGGTTTACTTGTTATACCTTTGATGGAACAAGGTAAGTTTAACCATAGTTTTAAGCGATTTACTCGGAGTGGTTACGGAGCAAAGGGGCAGTTAAACGGCTTAACTAAAAGGGGACTATTGACGGCTATTTGAAGATCGTAAAAGGGGAAAGAGGTGCTGTTGGACTTAATCACAATACACAGGTTTTATAACGCCAAGCTTTCTCGTGTCACGTGCTCACTCACTCTTTATCCGGTGATTTGGTACCAGCGGCGCGGGCCCAAACGGTTCCAAAGAGATGCTTCAGGTCCCTGGGTTCGCTGCTGGTTTCCGGCAACAGAAGGCGGCACATGTCCACGCTTTGAACTGGTTTAAGGCGGCGCCTTAGCAACAAAGCGCCGTCCTGTGATTGTCCTTGAGGGTAAAGTAGACTTTACCAGCAGTTGAGACTAAAGTCTTTAAAAGCTGAAGGATCACTGAAAGACTGAAAAAGTCGTCTTTTTTAGATTTAACGAGGGCTGTCTGTTTAGCAATCTCGTTTCAAGAATAAAGACTACAAAATATCCACTTCGTCGCGTGGATTGCGTATTTCCGTAAAAGTTTTCAAAACAAAAATCAAATGTGTTGGATCTTCAAAAATAAAGTCACTTTAACACAGACTGTGTTACGTGGATTTAAGCTTAAAAGTTACAAAGCGATAAATGCAAAAACTTAGTAGAAGTAGACAAGATTATGCGAACAAGAGTGTGCAAAGCGTTGCGTGAAGAAAGTTGAGAGAGAGCTTGAAGAGCTGGAAGAGGATTCAAGAGCTTGAAGAGAGAGCGATTTCGGGCTGCAGGGCCTTTTCTACTGGCGAAAAGAGGCGTGTTTCACATGGTTTGGGGAAAAGGGAAGGTGTTACGAAATATTTGGGGTTTGAAATAAACTTTTCTTTGCTCCACCAAATAAAGGATTTTAAACACATTTAAAAACATATTGGTCCACATTACAGAATTATTGGGTCAAATAAACGAGAAAGATACATATAACTGAGAAGGTAAATAAGAATCAAGATGAAATGACTCAAAAACAATTTTGTAAAATGTTTGTCAAATAAAACAGAGTTTCTCTCATCACTCTACTTTCCGTAAAATAAATGAATAACATAAAATATACAATTATACAAGGTATACACAAGTGACATGAATATTAAAATTATACCAATGGGAAATATATATTGTAAACATTTACTATTTTAAAACTTTTATTTCTGCAACCTTTGATATGTTACTCATCTTAGATCTTGCTGCTTCTACAAAGTGTTTGATTTGTTAAACATTATTTGCACAAATATTTCTGCACATAACAGAATTGAAAACCGTAATGTAGCCCTTTTGGCAGGTTCAAGACCCTCATGCACTGTACATTTTGTGGCCAGCTTTTTGTCTGATATTGAATCAGAATCAGAATGGTTTATTAATGACCACACAACAAGTGCCTGACCTCAACTCTGACCATCTGTGTGAGGAACTCTAATAAACAGGACGACAATAAAACCAACAGTTACAGACAAACCATTGAGACAGTCCTCTGGGACAAACACAGAGACATGGACAAAGTCAGAGTTACACTCAGTTCAGGACCTGCTTTAGTGCCTTATGGCAGTGGGACCAAAGGGTTTTGAACTTTTGTGATTTAGTGGCAGGAATCTATAGTGCCTCTCAGAGGCCATCAGTCAAACAGCTGAAGGGCAGGTCAGAGGTCAGAGGTCATTTTTTAGTGATTTTCAGGACTATGTGCTGTAGTTTGTTACTGAGTGAGTCCAAATGACCAAAACAGAATATTATTGAGGAGGTGCTTTTGATTATAGCTGCTTGAGAGGGCCTTGAGACTCTTGAAGGCTGCCTCTGGACACCACATGAAAGGCACCTTAGACTTAACTGTTGCCTTGGATGAAAAGCTGATAGATGTTTGCACACCCCAGGAAGCATTGCATCTGCTGTGAGACTCAGGGGCAGGCCAGGATGTCACAGCTTCAACTTTGGCAGATACTTTCTTGGTCAATGACATATCCCTTTCTCTTTCTCTCTCTTTTTTTAATACACCCACTTAAAATTATTTCTTGTAGCAAGAGAGCATTTGAACAGTATAAACAGGGGTGCACATAACTTTTTCAGTGAGTTACTCAGGTGAGTACCAGGAGATGGTGTTTGGTACTCACATATGTAGCGTTGTCTTAATAAGTGCAGTCTTCCTCACTGTCCTCCTCCGTCTCGCCACCACTGTCATCTGCTTCAACTTCCCGCATGGTAGATGATGAAGATGATGCAGATGCATTAAACGTCTCCATCCACAGGTCAACAGCTGGCTTTGGGTCAAATGTCTCTGTGGTCTGCTTTGACAGGTGAATGTGCATCAGGGCTGAGAGACAAGCTCATGACAGACAAGATCGTGCTTGGTTTTTATTATGTTGAGATGTGAAAATCCATTCTCACAAGCTGCACTGCTTTAAGGCACCTTGTTGATGTTGGAGTAAGCATCTGGATTACTTGTATTTACAATTTGGACCAAGTCTCCAATGGTCAGCTTTTCCTTCTGAAAATAATAATAAGTTTTATTTATATAGCGCCTTTCCAGAGCTCAAGGACGCTTTACAATAAACAAACAACAATAAGGACAATTGACAAAGAGAGCAGACAGAACAACAATAGACAAATGAGAGTGCAAGTACAGTAAGTGAAAAAAAAAAACACTAAGAACTGTAACATTCAGAAAACAGGTGTGTTTTGAGCATGGATTTGAATTCAGAGATAGTGTTAACATGACGGAGTGATGGGGAGAGAGTTCCACATTTTGGGCGCAATAACACTGAATGATCTGCCCCTCATTGAAGCAAGGCGATGCCGAGGGACAACGAGAAGGCTGGAATCGGCGGATCGTAAAGAGCGTGTAGGGGTGTAGGGGAGAAGCAGGTTACAGAGGTAGGGGGGAATAAGGTCGTGCAGAGACTTAAAAGCGAGAAGGAGAATTTTGATTTTAATACGGTAAACTACGGGAAGCCAGTGAAGATCATGCAGAATTGGGGAAATATGTGCAGAACGCTTGGTGTGTGTGAGCAGTCTAGCAGCAGAGTTTTGAATGTATTGTAATTTGGAAATGGAGCTAGCTGGTAGGCCAATGAAAAGTGCATTACAGTAATCAAGACGTGAGGTGACAAATGCATGGATAACAGTTTCAGCATTCTGAGATGCTGATAAAGGGACGGAGCTGAGCAATGTGACGTAGATGAAAGAATGCCAATTTAGTGATGGAATTAATGTGAGAGTGGAAAGATAGAGAGGAATCAAAAAATTACACCAAGATTTTTAACAGTACTAGATGGTTTGATGAAAGAGCCGGCAATCGCACAGGTGAGGTTAGTAGGAATTTTATTAGTGAGTGATGAAGGTCCAGTGAAAATAATCTCAGTTTTGTCCATGTTAAGTTGAAAATCTGAAACCTAAGTTGAAACCTAATAAATGTGGTTTTCAAAATGTTGCCAATGTCAAGCATGTTTGACAGAAAGCAATGAAAATGCACCAGATATGGTGCAAGTCACTGTTATCATCGTAGCCAGTTGGGTTTTAACCCGCCTTGCCTCCAGTGGCTGTAACACTGGTAATTATTGTAGAACAATGTAAGTCGCTTTGGATAAAAGCGTCAGCTAAATGAATAAATGTAAATGTAAAAAGCAGCCCTCAAAATTCAGCAGACTGTAACTTGGCTCACAACTCCCGGTGATAGCGTGAGCATGATGCGTGTGCCCCCTTCGTGTGAATGATATGCACCTCCGACATTTATTCCTAGCCGCTTCAGTAAAGGAATTTCCTCAGAAAATGAAGACATGGGACGTGTGTGTTTATCTTTATGGAAGGCGAGGAGAAAAATAAAGAGAGCTTGCTGCTGTTCATCATTCAGCTTGTCTCTCCATCTGGCAAGTGGGCGACTGGACATTTCTGCTCGGATAGCTTGTTTATTTTGAACCATCCTTTATTTGACAAACATAAAAACCAAATGGTTTTTCATGTTTGTCAAATAAAACACAGTTTCTCTCATCACACTACTTTCTGTAAAATAAATGAATGACATAAAATATACAATTATACAAGGTATACACAAGTGACAGGAATATTAAAATGATACCAATGGGAAATATATATTGTAAACATTTACTATTTTAAAACTTTTATTTCTGCAACCTTTGATATGTTACTCATCTTAGATCTTGCTGCTTCTACAAAGTGTTTGATTTGTTAAACATTATTTGCACAAATATTTCTGCACATAACAGAATTGAAAACCGTAATGTAGCCCTTTTGGCAGGTTCAAGACCCTCATGCACTGTACATTTTGTGGCCAGCTTTTTGTCTGATATTGAATCAGAATCAGAATGGTTTATTAATGACCACACAACAAGTGCCTGACCTCAACTCTGACCATCTGTGTGAGGAACTCTAATAAACAGGACGACAATAAAACCAACAGTTACAGACAAACCATTGAGACAGTCCTCTGGGACAAACACAGAGACATGGACAAAGTCAGAGTTACACTCAGTTCAGGACCTGCTTTAGTGCCTTATGGCAGTGGGACCAAAGGGTTTTGAACTTTTGTGATTTAGTGGCAGGAATCTATAGTGCCTCTCAGAGGCCATCAGTCAAACAGCTGAAGGGCAGGTCAGAGGTCAGAGGTCATTTTTTAGTGATTTTCAGGACTATGTGCTGTAGTTTGTTACTGAGTGAGTCCAAATGACCAAAACAGAATATTATTGAGGAGGTGCTTTTGATTATAGCTGCTTGAGAGGGCCTTGAGACTCTTGAAGGCTGCCTCTGGACACCACATGAAAGGCACCTTAGACTTAACTGTTGCCTTGGATGAAAAGCTGATAGATGTTTGCACACCCCAGGAAGCATTGCATCTGCTGTGAGACTCAGGGGCAGGCCAGGATGTCACAGCTTCAACTTTGGCAGATACTTTCTTGGTCAATGACATATCCCTTTCTCTTTCTCTCTCTTTTTTTAATACACCCACTTAAAATTATTTCTTGTAGCAAGAGAGCATTTGAACAGTATAAACAGGGGTGCACATAACTTTTTCAGTGAGTTACTCAGGTGAGTACCAGGAGATGGTGTTTGGTACTCACATATGTAGCGTTGTCTTAATAAGTGCAGTCTTCCTCACTGTCCTCCTCCGTCTCGCCACCACTGTCATCTGCTTCAACTTCCCGCATGGTAGATGATGAAGATGATGCAGATGCATTAAACGTCTCCATCCACAGGTCAACAGCTGGCTTTGGGTCAAATGTCTCTGTGGTCTGCTTTGACAGGTGAATGTGCATCAGGGCTGAGAGACAAGCTCATGACAGACAAGATCGTGCTTGGTTTTTATTATGTTGAGATGTGAAAATCCATTCTCACAAGCTGCACTGCTTTAAGGCACCTTGTTGATGTTGGAGTAAGCATCTGGATTACTTGTATTTACAATTTGGACCAAGTCTCCAATGGTCAGCTTTTCCTTCTGAAAATAATAATAAGTTTTATTTATATAGCGCCTTTCCAGAGCTCAAGGACGCTTTACAATAAACAAACAACAATAAGGACAATTGACAAAGAGAGCAGACAGAACAACAATAGACAAATGAGAGTGCAAGTACAGTAAGTGAAAAAAAAAAACACTAAGAACTGTAACATTCAGAAAATAGGTGTGTTTTGAGCATGGATTTGAATTCAGAGATAGTGTTAACAAAACGGAGTGATGGGGGGAGAGAGTTCCACATTTTGGGCGCAATAACACTGAATGATCTGCCCCTCATTGAAGCAAGGCGATGCCGAGGGACAACGAGAAGGCTGGAATCGGCGGATCGTAAAGAGCGTGTAGGGGTGTAGGGGAGAAGCAGGTTACAGAGGTAGGGGGGAATAAGGTCGTGCAGAGACTTAAAAGCGAGAAGGAGAATTTTGATTTTAATACGGTAAACTACGGGAAGCCAGTGAAGATCATGCAGAATTGGGGAAATATGTGCAGAACGCTTGGTGTGTGTGAGTCTAGCAGCAGAGTTTTGAATGTATTGTAATTTGGAAATGGAGCTAGCTGGTAGGCCAATGAAAAGTGCATTACAGTAATCAAGGCGTGAGGTGACAAATGCATGGATAACAGTTTCAGCATTCTGAGATGCTGATAAAGGGACGGAGCTGAGCAATGTGACGCAGATGAAAGAATGCCAATTTAGTGATGGAATTAATGTGAGAGTGGAAAGATAGAGAGGAATCAAAAAATTACACCAAGATTTTTAACAGTACTAGATGGTTTGATGAAAGAGCCGGCAATCGCACAGGTGAGGTTAGTAGGAATTTTATTAGTGAGTGATGAAGGTCCAGTGAAAATAATCTCAGTTTTGTCCATGTTAAGTTGAAAATCTGAAACCTAAGTTGAAACCTAATAAATGTGGTTTTCAAAATGTTGCCAATGTCAAGCATGTTTGACAGAAAGCAATGAAAATGCACCAGATATGGTGCAAGTCACTGTTATCATCGTAGCCAGTTGGGTTTTAACCCGCCTTGCCTCCAGTGGCTGTAACACTGGTAATTATTGTAGAACAATGTAAGTCGCTTTGGATAAAAGCGTCAGCTAAATGAATAAATGTAAATGTAAAAAGCAGCCCTCAAAATTCAGCAGACTGTAACTTGGCTCACAACTCCCGGTGATAGCGTGAGCATGATGCGTGTGCCCCCTTCGTGTGAATGATATGCACCTCCGACATTTATTCCTAGCCGCTTCAGTAAAGGAATTTCCTCAGAAAATGAAGACATGGGACGTGTGTGTTTATCTTTATGGAAGGCGAGGAGAAAAATAAAGAGAGCTTGCTGCTGTTCATCATTCAGCTTGTCTCTCCATCTGGCAAGTGGGCGACTGGACATTTCTGCTCGGATAGCTTGTTTATTTTGAACCATCCTTTATTTGACAAACATAAAAACCAAATGGTTTTTCATGTTTGTCAAATAAAACAGAGTTTCTCTCATCACACTACTTTCTGTAAAATAAATGAATAACATAAAATATACAATTATACAAGGTATACACAAGTGACATGAATATTAAAATTATACCAATGGGAAATATATATTGTAAACATTTACTATTTTAAAACTTTTATTTCTGCAACCTTTGATATGTTACTCATCTTAGATCTTGCTGCTTCTACAAAGTGTTTGATTTGTTAAACATTATTTGCACAAATATTTCTGCACATAACAGAATTGAAAACCGTACTGTAGCCCTTTTGGCAGGTTCAAGACCCTCATGCACTGTACATTTTGTGGCCAGCTTTTTGTCTGATATTGAATCAGAATCAGAATTACTTTTATTCATCCCCAAGGGGAAATTCTTTTGTTACAAACATGCAACCGACCAGTGCAAGACAATAGAAGTTTCTTTTTAAAGTATATAACTTAACGGTAAACTATAGACTATGATATATATCCCTAACAATCTATTTACATATTAACATGATACATATTCCCATATTACATATGGACATGATGTACAGTTTACAAGTTTACAAGTGCACTTAATATTGTACAGCAGGCAGAAAGTTGCACAGTGACTCTACAGAGGATTTACTGAGTTCAGAAGTGTGATGGAGACTGGCAGGAATGATTTCCTGTGTCTCTCGGTGGAGCAGCGTGGCAGTAACAGTCTATTGCTAAACGAGCTCTTGCAGCTGAACAGTACTTTGTGGAGCGGGTGGAAGGGAAAGTCCAGAATAGTCCTGATTTTGGACAACATCCTCCTCTCCGACACGACAGTCAGAGGGTCCGACTCCTCCCCAACAACATGTCCAGCCTTCTTGATGATCTTATCAAGTCTATTAGTGTCCCTCATGTGCAGACCGCTGCCCCAGCAGACCACAGCCTACACGATGGCACTGGCCATAGAAGATAGATTAGAGAGATTAGATGGTGTATGAATGTGTGAGAATGTTTGAACAATGGATAGAAATTAGCCTAAGGCTATAATCTGGCATGTTTTCATTCATGTGGCTGCAGTGTCTCAAGTATGTTCATTAACATGCATTGTCGCTTTTAAAAAACCAAATCAAATATAAGATAGATAAGATACTCGGAGGACCTGCAGGCTTACGTGGGGCTTCTCATTGTGGCCGGTGTTTACAGGTCACGAATCAACCCTCAGCATCTGGAGTGTGAAATCCAGAAGGAGCATTTTCCAGGCTACAATATTCCAAAAGAGGTTTCACCATGTTACCTGAACACTGCGGTTCCACAACGAGCTATCCCAACGCTGTGATGATAAGTGGGCTGCCTTCCGCAAAGTCTGGGTCTTCTGTCCTCGGATGAGTGTCTGTACTTAACCTATGCAGCGAGCTAAACACCAAATGGCTCCAGCAATGACAGGACACTCATTTCTTCTTTTTGTCTTTACTGAAGACCATATCCCTTTGTAAAACTGTAAAAATACAAATAGACAGTATCTGAGTGCTATTATATACACATAATACATAAATACACAAGCATACAAAATCCACAGGAAGCAACTCGACTAACACATGTTCAACACTGTGCGAAACACTATCTTGATAGTTAGCATTGACGTGGGAGCAGAAACTAGCAGTTTTAGCTTGCTGGTACTACAACTATTACTTAAATCACAAATACATTTAAATACTAGACAACAACAAAACGGTTTTCACTTACAGAGGCAGGTGGAACAACAGCAACTGTGAGCAATTTTTAATACATCTTCAAAGTGTTGTCATATAATTCGACGTGGTCACATTAAAATGCATTATGTTTATGCCCATGTCATTAATGTATTAAACAGGTAAACATTCCTTAAATAAATACATAATAAATAAACAAAGAAAGGTGTTCTGGTCCACACAGCGTCTTGGTTACTCTAATAACCGCAAATAATGGCAAATACTCCTTGTTCATAATGTCTTATGAATGTCTTCTGCGTGGCATTGCCTTACTACGTACTGCCTAATGGGAATAATCATAATATAAACAGGCCATCTCCTACATTATTACAACAAATGTAGTGTTTATATATGTAAACATAGTCGTCTCAATGATCCTTTTTATATCCAGATATAAGATATAAGGAAGGCGCTGTTCTGTGGCGACCTACAGCTGTGTGCGTGGGCGCCTGTCTGTTTTAACGTTTTAACGCCTTTTAGCTGTCTTTTAGCCACCTGGAAGATGTTATTTTAATGTTGTTGTTTTATTAATGACTCATGAGCACTTGAGGAATGGAAGTCACTTTATGCCCTGTTTTTATTGGTTCTTTTTTAAACGTTGTTTGGAGTCAGCAGTCACAAACTCTCATCTACACTCGTGATTTCCTACTGGGATTATGATGGAGCTCCCAGTACAGTACGTCGGACTCGGTCTCAGTACACAGACTATGAATCTTCCTCTGGAATTACGAGAGGAAGATAGAAAGCGAGGGAAAAGGGGCGGCGTGAGACAACGATAGCTTCAGTCTATCTCACCTGCTGCTCCCAATTTTATACTCGGCGATTTTAACCACTGTAATTTAAAGAAAACCGAACAGTTTTTATCAGTAGGTCAACTGTCCAACACGTCGTAATAAAACCCTGGACCTGTGCTACGGCTCCATTAAAGGGGCTTATATCTCAAAGGCAGGACCCGCACTGGGCTCCTCTGACCACAACACAGTCCACCTTCTGCCCGCCTACACCTCAGTGCTGAGGAGGGAGAAGCCTGTTAGGAAACAGGTAAAGGTGTGGACTGAGGACAGCTCTCTGGTGCTGCAGGGCTGCTTTGACTCCACAGACTGGACAGTGTTTCAGAACTTTAGTTCTGATATTGACGAACTGACTGATGTTGTCTGCAGTTACATCTCCTTCTGTAAAGACTCAGTTCTCCCAAACAGGGAAGTCAAGGTTTATCCTAATAACAAACAATGGATTTCCAAGGACATTAAAGATCTGCTTATAAAAAAATGAAAAATGTATTTAACGAAGGTGATGTGAATGCAGAAAGGGTTGTGAGAAAGGAGATCAGGGCTGAAATTATAAAAGCCAAATTGAGATATAAGGATAAGACTGAGACTGAACTTAGAAGTAACAACTTAAAAAGAACCTGGAATGGTATGAAAACAATGATTTGGTCACATAATAAAGTCAACAGAGTTGCACTTAATGGCTTTAATTCTGACACAAACACTTAGAAAAAGGAACTGAATCTCGGCATGCCTGAGTGACATCTCACTTTGGATGAAGGACCATCACCTGCAGCTGAACCTTGCAAAAACAGAACTGCTTGTGATTCCTGCCAACCCAAAGACCACAACCTCTCCATTCAACTAGGCTCATCAACCATTACACCGTCCAGCACTGCCAGAAATCTGGGAGTGGTAATTGATGATCAACTAAACTTCATAAGTCATGTTGCCAGCACCACCAGGTCTTGTAGATTCATCCTCTACAACATTAGGAAAATTAGACCTTTCCCATCAGAGCACTCTACGCAAATCCTAGTCCAGGCTCTTGTCTTGTCCAAACTGGATTATTGCAATGCTCTTCTGGCTGGACTCCCTGCTGCACAACCAAACCAAGAGTGGTCTTTAAAGAACCGAAGAGAGCGCACGTAACTCCTCTCATTAGGTTACATTGGCTCCTGGTTGATGCACGCATTAAGTTCAAAGCTATGCTCTTGGCCTACAAGACCACCACTGGCTCCGCCTCATATCTTCACTCACTAACACAGACCTATGTTCCTACCAGATCCCTGCGATCTGCAAATGAACAACGTCTGGTTGTACCATCCCAAAAAGGAAAAAAATCACTCTCGCGTACTTTCTCTGGATCTGTTCCACATTAGTGGATGATGTACCATGTCACAAAGCTCGAATCATTTCAAATTGGTTTCTTGAACATGACAATGAGTTCACTGAACTAAAATGGCCCCAACAGTGGAACAGGAGCTACGTGCCCTGGATTAAAGCAGTTCTAAAAGCAAAAGGGGGTCAAACACAGTATTAGTAAGGTGTTCCTAATATTTTTTTAGGTGAGTATATATACACTTGGGTTCTGGATGTCAGCGATGAATAAAGAGTAACTGAACCAAATAAACAACTTTGTGTAATTATACATTACATTTAGCTGACACTTTTATGCAAAGCAACTTAAGCTTCTAATTACCAGTGTTACAGCTGGAACACCACTTGAGGCAAGGTGGGTTAAGTGTCTTGCCCAAGGACACAACGACAGTATGAACTGTCGGGAGAGCGGAATCGAACCTATTACCTTCCGGTTGAAGGCCGGTCGCTCTACCACTGAGCCACTGCCGCCCAGTGTATCAGGCAAAAGTGAAAGTGAAGTGCAGCCGTGCAAACTTACAGAAAATAAGCTACAAGTTTGATTGAGGACACATGGTCCACTGGACTCAGTGTCTCCAGCCTCCCTCAGGATCTGGTCGAAGCTCTGCCGGAGGTGGGAGTTGAAGATCTTTCTGACAGTAATGTCAGTAAATTGTGGTAACAAACTGTATCTCTGTAACTACATGGTATATTTCAATAATTCTGGTGTAAAAATGAAGGGGGAACCTGTGACATTTTCCAGAAGGGAATTTTTTTAATGTGAATGTTACAGTTTCAGAATAAATCAAGATGGAAAACAGCAAAATAACCCCAAAAACATCTCCGCCTAAAAAAACAACAATATTGGGATGAATATCCCTTTAGATGAAGGCAGTTGAAGCTTAAACAGTATTTGAAATTACATCCACACATGTCAACATTTACCTTTACCAAAATATAATTCTTCTAATGTGAAACAAACCAAAACGATTGTTATAACAATTGTTCTTTACAGATTAAATGAGCAGATGATGGAGACTGAATATGATTTTAGAATAAAGGGTCAGGTTTTATTCCTTGCAAGGAATCAAGCAAATACATGTCAGACAAAGATACAGGCTGATGGTTTTGCTCTCCAAAGTAAACATTACATTGCATTTTATATCAGACGGTTCAGACAGTGTTTTGGGAAGAGACAATGGTTACCGCCTCCACTTTTCCCATAACGCAGAGGCCAGGTGGGTGGTAATATGTCATAACATGAACAGACTGACATTACATGAACAGAATGAACAGTATGGAGATATAAACTTACAATTCCCATAACATAGGCGGAAGAAAAAGTAGTTCCTATCAATTGGGTATCATTTAGAAGAGATCCTGAGAGTATATTTACTTTTCACTGTTAATAATAGATTACACATCTTCCCACAATCACTAACATAGCAGTATTTTAATCTAAAAATTTGATTCTAGAATGTAAATACCAGGTATTGAGGGTATTAATATTTTAGTATTGATAGCACAGCATCTGGAAAAACTGAATGAGATGTTTTACTTGCATACCTTTTATTAGTGCCCATTACATTGTCAGACTATGCAAGTTCTTAACCTTTAACTGCTCCTGTTCTTTACTATTTTGATAGAAAAGTTCGGTCTTCTATGGCGTGTGTGAGTTTGTTTATTTAATGTATTCATCATGGTATCCATGAGATTCTGCTGCAGATAAAGGCGTTGGAAATAAATCCAATAACTTTAACCCTAGGGTTAAAATTAAGATTAGGGATATAAATGACTATACCAGCACTTTATTTCCTGGTTTTCAGAAAGCTCTGTCTCCACAAGAACTCAGCTGTGACCAAGGCACTCACCGTACCAACATTCTCCTATGAACCTGAGCTGCAGTTAGAAAAGGGAAATGCAGCATAAGTCGGACATGACCAGGCTGTCTCCAAGATTACAGAAGACAAAAATGAGAACTCAGTTAAAGGGGATCAGTTGTGATGAGTTACCTGTAAATTCACTGAAGTCCAAAGCTCCAGAGGAGGCCAAGAAAGTAAAGAAACCCAGAAGAGGAGGGACCAAGCACTTTCTGATATACCCAATGAGAGACCCCTGACAAGTTAGAAAGTGAAAGAACTTTAAGAGAAATTAAGAAGCAAAACAAAGAGCAGTGATACAAAACAAAATGGACAAGACTTTTTCACTGCAAAGACTGAGATGCATGTGTTGATCACAATGGATGAGATAAGAAATATTTTCAGTGAATCTGTTAAAAAATGAAGCCAAAGCAGTTCAAGGTGTATATTTTAACCCCTGATGTTCCAGTTTAAATCTCACACACCACACAGATATGAAATAATATGTAATAACATGTACTATTTTGTGTTTTCAACGTCAGTGCTGAATTTTTGAGAACAACTGTTCCACTTCAACCTCTATTCCTAGTTTCCTTTGGACAAGCACCACAGCAGACTGAGATCCTCCAGAACAAGGGAGGTAATAATAATATAATAATAATAATAATAAAAAAATAGTTACCAGGACAGTAATTAAAAATAAATTAAAAGACAGGCTTACCATAATTACTGTAGCTTTTGATCAATAAACTGCAAGAGGAAAAAAAAAAAAAGAAAATTATTGAACTTTCAATACATCTTCAAAGTGTTGTCATATAATTCCACATGGTCACACTAAATATAAAGCAGCAGGTGCTACGCAGACACGACTTTCCTTCCCAACACTACTACGGCCGGAGCGACTAGTTTCCTCCCGTTTCTTTCACTGATTTTGGGCAAAGTGTGGGAAAAACAGAGTGTGCTTTATGTAGCTACAGAGAGAGGCACCAGCCGCGCCGCCGCTTTCCAAGTTACACACGCACTCTCAGTCTCGTTAATTCTCACTTTCACTCGGCTGAAAAGACTCTAAAAGCAGGTTCTCCATCACAATCAGAGTCAGCCATTACTAATGCCAAAGCTTTATCGCAGGTGTGTTTTTAATTTACTGACGCATCGTTGCAGCACTAGTTCACTCACATTGTTTTCTAGTATTAAGTCATTAAGTGTTAATGACTCGTTGTTTTCCTCTGATCCACTGTGAAACTAAAGCCAACTCCTTCTTTAAGATGTTCTTGAGTTGAGCTGCTGTTTGATCAACCTTTCTCTTTTTAAGCACGCGGTCGTCAGCCTCATTCTGAAGAAACCCAATTTAGATTCTTTTGAACGAAACAACTACAACTAAATTGCCTTTTTATTTAAAAACATATTGGTCCACATTACAGAATTATTGGGTCAAATAAACGAGAAAGATACATATAACTGAGAAGGTAAATAAGAATCAAGATGAAATGACTCAAAAACAATTTTGTAAAATGTTTGTCAAATAAAACAGAGTTTCTCTCATCACTCTACTTTCCGTAAAATAAATGAATAACATAAAATATACAATTATACAAGGTATACACAAGTGACATGAATATTAAAATTATACC
Organism: Neodontobutis hainanensis; assembly: GCA_024349245.1. NCBI lineage: Eukaryota > Metazoa > Chordata > Actinopteri > Gobiiformes > Odontobutidae > Neodontobutis > Neodontobutis hainanensis. The sequence goes on along the minus strand of JALDNG010002485.1, from coordinate 46,725 downwards.
AATGGGAAATATATATTGTAAACATTTACTATTTTAAAACTTTTATTTCTGCAACCTTTGATATGTTACTCATCTTAGATCTTGCTGCTTCTACAAAGTGTTTGATTTGTTAAACATTATTTGCACAAATATTTCTGCACATAACAGAATTGAAAACCGTACTGTAGCCCTTTTGGCAGGTTCAAGACCCTCGTGCACTGCACATTTTGTGGCCAGCTTTTTGTCTGATATTGAATCAGAATCAGAATGACTTTTATTCATCCCCAAGGGGAAATTCTTTTGTTACAAACATGCAACCGACCAGTGCAAGACAATAGAAGTTTCTTTTTAAAGTATATAACTTAACGGTAAACTATAGACTATGATATATATCCCTAACAATCTATTTACATATTAACATGATACATATTCCCATATTACATATGGACATGATGTACAGTTTACAAGTTTACAAGTGCACTTAATATTGTACAGCAGGCAGAAAGTTGCACAGTGACTCTACAGAGGATTTACAGAGTTCAGAAGTGTGATGGAGACTGGCAGGAATGATTTCCTGTGTCTCTCGGTGGAGCAGCGTGGCAGTAACAGTCTATTGCTAAAGGAGCTCCTGCAGCTGACCAGTACTTTGTGGAGCGGGTGGAAGGGAAAGTCCAGAATAGTCCTGATTTTGGACAACATCCTCCTCTCCGACACGACAGTCAGAGGGTCCGACTCCTCCCCAACAACATGTCCAGCCTTCTTGATGATCTTTTCCAGTCTATTAGTGTCCCTCATGCGCAGACCGCTGCCCCAGCAGACCACAGCGTACACGATGGCACTGGCCATAGAAGATAGATTAGAGAGATTAGATGGTGTATGAATGTGTGAGAATGTTTGAACAATGGATAGAAATTAGCCTAAGGCTATAATCTGGCATGTTTTCATTCATGTGGCTGCAGTGTCTCAAGTATGTTCATTAACATGCATTGTCGCTTTTAAAAAACCAAATCAAATATAAGATAGATAAGATACTCGGAGGACCTGCAGGCTTACGTGGGGCTTCTCATTGTGGCCGGTGTTTACAGGTCACGAATCAACCCTCAGCCTCTGGAGTGTGAAATCCAGAAGGAGCATTTTCCAGGCTACAATATTCCAAAAGAGGTTTCACCATGTTACCTGAACACTGCGGTTCGACGACGAGCTATCCCAACGCTGTGATGATAAGCGGGCTGCCTTCCACAAAGTCTGGGTCTTCTGCCCTCGGATGAGTGTCTGCACTTAACCTATGCAGCGAGCTAAACACCAAATGGCTCCAGCAATGACAGGACACTCATTTCTTCTTTTTGTCTTTACTGAAGACCATATCCCTTTGTAAAACTGTAAAAATACAAATAGACAGTATCTGAGTGCTATTATATACACATAATACATAAATACACAAGCATACAAAATCCACAGGAAGCAACTCGACTAACACATGTTCAACACTGTGCGAAACACTATCTTGATAGTTAGCATTGACGTGGAGCAGAAACTAGCAGTTTTAGCTTGCTGGTACTACAACTATTACTTAAATCACAAATACATTTAAATACTAGACAACAACAAAACGGTTTTCACTTACAGAGGCAGGTGGAACAACAGCAACTGTGAGCAATTTTTAATACATCTTGCGTATGTGTTGTCATATAATTCGACGTGGTCACATTAAAATGCATTATGTTTATGCCCATGTCATTAATGTATTAAACAGGTAAACATTCCTTAAATAAATACATAATAAATAAACAAAGAAAGGTGTTCTGGTCCACACAGCGTCTTGGTTACTCTAATAACCGCAAATAATGGCAAATACTCCTTGTTCATAATGTCTTATGAATGTCTTCTGCGTGGCATTGCCTTACTACGTACTGCCTAATGGGAATAATCATAATATAAACAGGCCATCTCCTACATTATTACAACAAATGTAGTGTTTATATATGTAAACATAGTCGTCTCAATGATCCTTTTTTATATCCAGATATAAGATATAAGGAAGGCGCTGTTCTGTGGCGACCTACAGCTGTGTGCGTGGGCGTCAGTCTGTTTTAACGTTTTAACGCCTTTTAGCTGTCTTTTAGCCACCTGGAAGATGTTATTTTAATGTTGTTGTTTTATTAATGACTCATGAGCACTTGAGGAATGGAAGTCACTTTTTATGCCCTGTTTTTATTGGTTCTTTTTTTAAACGTTGTTTGGAGTCAGCAGTCACAAACTCTCATCTACACTCGTGATTTCCTACTGGGATTATGATGGAGCTCCCAGTACAGTACTTCGGACTCCGGTCTCAGTACACAGACTATGAATCTTCCTCTGGAATTACGAGAGGAAGATAGAAAGCGAGGGAAAAGGGGCGGCGTGAGACAACGATAGCTTCAGTCTATCTCACCTGCTGCTCCCAATTTTATACTCGGCGATTTTAACCACTGTAATTTAAAGAAAACCACGAACAGTTTTTATCAGTAGGTCAACTGTCCAACACGTCGTAATAAAACCCTGGACCTGTGCTACGGCTCCATTAAAGGGGCTTATATCTCAAAGGCAGGACCCGCACTGGGCTCCTCTGACCACAACACAGTCCACCTTCTGCCCGCCTACACCTCGGTGCTGAGGAGGGAGAAGCCTGTTAGGAAACAGGTAAAGGTGTGGACTGAGGACAGCTCTCTGGTGCTGCAGGGCTGCTTTGACTCCACAGACTGGACAGTGTTTCAGAACTTTAGTTCTGATATTGACGAACTGACTGATGTTGTCTGCAGTTACATCTCCTTCTGTAAAGACTCAGTTCTCCCAAACAGGGAAGTCAAGGTTTATCCTAATAACAAACAATGGATTTCCAAGGACATGAAAGATCTGCTTATAAAAAAATGAAAAATGTATTTAACGAAGGTGATGTGAATGCAGAAAGGGTTGTGAGAAAGGAGATCAGGGCTGAAATTATAAAAGCCAAATTGAGATATAAGGATAAGACTGAGACTGAACTTAGAAGTAACAACTTAAAAAGAACCTGGAATGGTATGAAAACAATGATTTGGTCACATAATAAAGTCAACAGAGTTGCACTTAATGGCTTTAATTCTGACACAAACACTTAGAAAAAGGAACTGAATCTCGGCATGCCTGAGTGACATCTCACTTTGGATGAAGGACCATCACCTGCAGCTGAACCTTGCAAAAACAGAACTGCTTGTGATTCCTGCCAACCCAAAGACCACAACCTCTCCATTCAACTAGGCTCATCAACCATTACACCGTCCAGCACTGCCAGAAATCTGGGAGTGGTAATTGATGATCAACTAAACTTCATAAGTCATGTTGCCAGCACCACCAGGTCCTGTAGATTCATCCTTTTACAACATTAGGAAAATTAGACCTTTCCCATCAGAGCACTCTACGCAAATCCTAGTCCAGGCTCTTGTCTTGTCCAAACTGGATTATTGCAATGCTCTTCTGGCTGGACTCCTGCTGCACAACCAAACCAAGAGTGGTCTTTAAAGAACCGAAGAGAGCGCACGTAACTCCTCTCCTCATTAGGTTACACTGGCTCCGCCCCTCATATCTTCACTCACTGATACAGGCCTATGTTCCTACCACATCTTTTCCGTCAACACCTGACTGACAAACACTGAATTCTACTTCCTTTCTATCGATTCCTTTTCTTAAAAAATAAAAAGTATATATATAAACCTTTAAATCTTTAGCTTTGTATACTGTGCCAGGTTTTAACTGACTAGTTTTTGTGCTTTTGTTACCTTGTGTTGTTGAAATTGCTTCCATTGTTTTTTCTCACTTGTAAGTCGCTTTGGATAAAAGCGTCAGCTAAATGAATAAATGTAAATGTAAATGTAAATGTAAAAAGCAGCCCTCAAAATTCAGCAGACTGTAACTTGGCTCACAACTCCCGGTGATAGCGTGAGCATGATGCGTGTGCCCCCTTCGTGTGAATGATATGCACCTCCGACATTTATTCCTAGCCGCTTCAGTAAAGGAATTTCCTCAGAAAATGAAGACATGGGACGTGTGTGTTTATCTTTATGGAAGGCGAGGAGAAAAATAAAGAGAGCTTGCTGCTGTTCATCATTCAGCTTGTCTCTCCATCTGGCAAGTGGGCGACTGGACATTTCTGCTCGGATAGCTTGTTTATTTTGAACCATCCTTTATTTGACAAACATAAAAACCAAATGGTTTTTCATGTTTGTCAAATAAAACACAGTTTCTCTCATCACACTACTTTCTGTAAAATAAATGAATGACATAAAATATACAATTATACAAGGTATACACAAGTGACAGGAATATTAAAATGATACCAATGGGAAATATATATTGTAAACATTTACTATTTTAAAACTTTTATTTCTGCAACCTTTGATATGTTACTCATCTTAGATCTTGCTGCTTCTACAAAGTGTTTGATTTGTTAAACATTATTTGCACAAATATTTCTGCACATAACAGAATTGAAAACCGTAATGTAGCCCTTTTGGCAGGTTCAAGACCCTCATGCACTGTACATTTTGTGGCCAGCTTTTTGTCTGATATTGAATCAGAATCAGAATGGTTTATTAATGACCACACAACAAGTGCCTGACCTCAACTCTGACCATCTGTGTGAGGAACTCTAATAAACAGGACGACAATAAAACCAACAGTTACAGACAAACCATTGAGACAGTCCTCTGGGACAAACACAGAGACATGGACAAAGTCAGAGTTACACTCAGTTCAGGACCTGCTTTAGTGCCTTATGGCAGTGGGACCAAAGGGTTTTGAACTTTTGTGATTTAGTGGCAGGAATCTATAGTGCCTCTCAGAGGCCATCAGTCAAACAGCTGAAGGGCAGGTCAGAGGTCAGAGGTCATTTTTTAGTGATTTTCAGGACTATGTGCTGTAGTTTGTTACTGAATGAGTCCAAATGACCAAAACAGAATATTATTGAGGAGGTGCTTTTGATTATAGCTGCTTGAGAGGGCCTTGAGACTCTTGAAGGCTGCCTCTGGACACCACATGAAAGGCACCTTAGACTTAACTGTTGCCTTGGATGAAAAGCTGATAGATGTTTGCACACCCCAGGAAGCATTGCATCTGCTGTGAGACTCAGGGGCAGGCCAGGATGTCACAGCTTCAACTTTGGCAGATACTTTCTTGGTCAATGACATATCCCTTTCTCTTTCTCTCTCTTTTTTTAATACACCCACTTAAAATTATTTCTTGTAGCAAGAGAGCATTTGAACAGTATAAACAGGGGTGCACATAACTTTTTCAGTGAGTTACTCAGGTGAGTACCAGGAGATGGTGTTTGGTACTCACATATGTAGCGTTGTCTTAATAAGTGCAGTCTTCCTCACTGTCCTCCTCCGTCTCGCCACCACTGTCATCTGCTTCAACTTCCCGCATGGTAGATGATGAAGATGATGCAGATGCATTAAACGTCTCCATCCACAGGTCAACAGCTGGCTTTGGGTCAAATGTCTCTGTGGTCTGCTTTGACAGGTGAATGTGCATCAGGGCTGAGAGACAAGCTCATGACAGACAAGATCGTGCTTGGTTTTTATTATGTTGAGATGTGAAAATCCATTCTCACAAGCTGCACTGCTTTAAGGCACCTTGTTGATGTTGGAGTAAGCATCTGGATTACTTGTATTTACAATTTGGACCAAGTCTCCAATGGTCAGCTTTTCCTTCTGAAAATAATAATAAGTTTTAATAATAAGTTTTAATAATAAGTTTTAATAATAAGTTTTAATAATAAGTTTTAATAATAAGTTTTAATAATAAGTTTTAATAATAAGTTTTAATAATAAGTTTTAATAATAAGTTTTATTTATATAGCGCCTTTCCAGAGCTCAAGGACGCTTTACAATAAACAAACAACAATAAGGACAATTGACAAAGAGAGCAGACAGAACAACAATAGACAAATGAGAGTGCAAGTACAGTAAGTGAAAAAAAAAAACACTAAGAACTGTAACATTCAGAAAACAGGTGTGTTTGAGCATGGATTTGAATTCAGAGATAGTGTTAACAAAACGGAGTGATGGGGGGAGAGAGTTCCACATTTTGGGCGCAATAACACTGAATGATCTGCCCCCCATTGAAGCAAGGCGATGCCGAGAGACAACGAGAAGGCTGGAATCAGCGGATCGTAAAGAGCGTGTAGGGGTGTAGGGGAGAAGCAGGTTACAGAGGTAGGGGGGAGCAAGGCCGTGCAGAGACTTAAAAGCGAGAAGGAGAATTTTGTATTTAATACGGTAAACTACGGGAAGCCAGTGAAGATCGTGCAGAATTGGGGAGATATGTGCAGAACGCTTGGTGTGTGTGAGTAGTCTAGCAGCAGAGTTTTGAATGTATTGTAATTTGGAAATGGAGCTAGCTGGTAGGCCAATGAAAAGTGCATTGCAGTAATCAAGGCGTGAGGTGACAAATGCATGGATAACAGTTTCAGCATCTGAGATGCTGATAAAGGGACGGAGCTGAGCAATGTGACGTAGATGAAAGAATGCCAATTTAGTGATGGAATTAATGTGAGAGTGGAAAGATAGAGAGGAATCAAAAATTACACCAAGATTTTTAACAGTACTAGATGGTTTGATGAAAGAGCCGGCAATCGCACAGGTGAGGTTAGTAGGAATTTTATTAGTGAGTGATGAAGGTCCAGTGAAAATAATCTCAGTTTTGTCCATGTTAAGTTGAAAATCTGAAACCTAAGTTGAAACCTAATAAATGTGGTTTTCAAAATGTTGCCAATGTCAAGCATGTTTGACAGAAAGCAATGAAAATGCACCAGATATGGTGCAAGTCACTGTTATCATCGTAGCCAGTTGGGTTTTAACCCGCCTTGCCTCCAGTGACTGTAACACTGGTAATTATTGTAGAACAATGTAAGTCGCTTTGGATAAAAGCGTCAGCTAAATGAATAAATGTAAATGTAAATGTAAAAAAGCAGCCCTCAAAATTCAGCAGACTGTAACTTGGCTCACAACTCCCCGGTGATAGCGTGAGCATGATGCGTGTGCCCCCTTCGTGTGAATGATATGCACCTCCGACATTTATTCCTAGCCGCTTCAGTAAAGGAATTTCCTCAGAAAATGAAGACATGGGACGTGTGTGTTTATCTTTATGGAAGGCGAGGAGAAAAATAAAGAGAGCTTGCTGCTGTTCATCATTCAGCTTGTCTCTCCATCTGGCAAGTGGGCGACTGGACATTTCTGCTCGGATAGCTTGTTTATTTTGAACCATCCTTTATTTGACAAACATAAAAAACCAAATGGTTTTTCATGTTTGTCAAATAAAGGATGGTTCAAAATTATTTGAGCCCTTTTAAAATGCACTTGTTTCGTCTGCTAGATGTGGATGTGAGCGGCAAATTTTGCACCACATTTCAATGCGCTCATCGTTAACTTCAACCCACTGCACATCTTTAACAAACTTTTCCGAAAAAAATATTTTCCTTCGGCTCCGGCTCCAGTTACAGACAGCTTTTTTGGCATTTCACCATCTTTAAAAAAACGCCAAAACAGCTGCTTAATGTCTGTTGCTTTTGGACATCTCTGACTGTGCGGTTGTATGCGATTAGATGAGAAGATCGGTTAAGTACGCAAAGACGCGTAGTAACACAAGTGGGCTTAGCATTTGTGTTTTTTGTTGCGCATGCGTACCTGCATTCCAGTTATGTGCACCCGTGAGTATAAAGTGTTTATGGGGAAGGCTTGAATGGATGGTGAAGGCAGAGCAAACAGGAACAGAAGATAATGTTTTACCAGGTTAACAGGAAACAAGTGTCAGGAAGAGGCTATGTCCCGTGTACACCGACTACTGCCAGAGCTCAGTGCCATGTGTGGCCATAATAAGAGTTCTAACTCTGTGGTTGAGTAGAGTTTACATTATGAATAGTGTGTTTGTGTGTTCTTTATAAGAAAAGAATAAACAAAGAATGAAACATTGATTGAAGCAGCACAGATGCAGCTCACAAAATAACACCATAGGCCTAATTATTTTTAATATAAATATAAAACAAGTTTTATTTTCTTAATCTGAGAATGTTTATGTAATTGCTAATCAACTGATTTCTCAGATGTTTCACAAGGTCATGATCTGTGCCAGTATCTCCTACAACCACTACATCACTGGTCTCAGGGGGCACTGCAGCCTCCTCAGCACCCCTGCTTCCTGCAGTACTGCATCTCTCCATTGTACTTTGACAAACTAGGGACCCCCAAACAGTATCTTGCATCGAACCCCCACAAAGCCCAAAACGGCCCAGGACAGATGTACACATTAAACACAAATATGTGTGAGAACTCCCTCGGGATGGCCAAATGCTAACAGCAAGTAACAATGTCCTTGGTGCACAGTTGTTCCGTCACACAGATGTTTGCCGGGTTGGACCATTTCTCTTTGATTAAAAACAACTAAACCACTGCCTTTCTTTTTACCATTCCTTTACAGTTTGTTCACTTTTTGTCATTTTGTAGGGCTCTGGACTGAGCATGGATCAGAGTGAGCACAGAGAGGACGGAGCCCCTCCTCTAAAACCCTGACCCCCAAAGCTCAGAGGTGAGATGAGGATCTCTAATGGTCCACCACTGTTCTCCAGGTCAGAGGTCAGCACTAAAACCACTGCACCATCTTTATCCACAGACCTGCTCCTGGGCCCAGCTGTGTCTCCTTAAAAAATGTCCGCTCCATTGCACAACTGTTTGATTTCAAAAGAGAACGTGGTCCACAGTAAGTCATCGTCAGAACTATTTGTAGAATGATTCAAAAAACAGCTCTGTGACCTCCACATCCTTAGAATCAGACAAACACATCAGAAAAAAAGACTCACCTGGATTTCATTTCAAACGGAAAGCCATAAGAGTCTCACAGTGTGCTTTCAAATAATAGAAAAAAATACTTTTAATATTCCAGATTTAAAAGTTAAAAAATAGAAATATAAAAAACCCATTGACTTAAATTGTTCATTTTAAATTTTTATTTTTACTATTTAAGTTACAAATGTAGTGGATCTAACTGTGAGGAGACAAAAAGCACAAATGAACTCAACAACACTACATTTTATTCATGTGCTTGTTTGCATTCATCTGTGTTTTTGCAACACATACACTGTTTTCAATCAATACGGACGGCCTTTTGTATTTCCAAGTTGTCTTTAATGCACCATCCAACAGAAATGGTCCCTCCCACATTCTGTGAAGACTCGTCCTGTTCTGCCTCTGATTGAGTAATACTTGCTGCCATCGTTGGTTTAATAGGGTCAGTTTCGGGGCCAGTGTCAGAGGAGGGCGGGTCATTGGGCGGAGAGTTGATTTAACACAAGCAGCTCCAGAGACCCCTCTGTGTCTGGTTCTAAAAGCCACACTGTCTCACAGTTCTTCATAACTCAAGCATCTCCCGAGGCACACAGTGTAATGACAGCTTTTTAATCACATCACTCATTTTCTGATTCTAGTCCAATACTTTATGTCATCTTGTTCTTCAGACTGAGGCCTACAGTCAGACACAAGCATGAGTTTAGACAGACACATTTATCATATTTAATATCAAATCTAGTGCCTACATGAATAAAACATGTGTTGTGCTTGAGTCAGAATGAAGCCAGGCTTTTTGAGCCATTTTCAACAAAAGCCTAAGACTTTGTGCAGAAAGACTGAGTGAGAGTGCAGAGAAGCAGAGGGAGAGAGGATCTGTGACATCAGAGGAAACTTATTACTGGCTTCAACAAAACTATACATAACATCCATCTTAATAACTCATTGTTTACTATTTAGTGTTTGTGATGTAGGCTTTAAAAACGTACCAGTCCAGTATAAGGCTGGACTAAGTCTAAAGTCCAGCTTTATAAATTAAATTCAGATTCCTGCTGCAGCTGAGTAACACAAACATAAACAAGGTTAAAAAGTTATTTTATGAGACATTACTGACCGTGACAAAAGTTTGAAGTGCAGATTCATGAAAAGGTCTAGGCCACAGTGGATCATGGCTGATGGCCTTCTTTCTTTTTGTTATCTATAAATCTATAAAATAAATAATAGACAGTGTGAGCAGTGAGCAAGAGTGTGTTATTCTATCTGGAGTTGGACATTAAATATACCTCTTTATTTTCTTTCGCTCAGAACTAAAACCACTGCACCATCTTTATCCACAGACCTGCTCCTGGGCCCAGCCACGTCTCCTATAAAAGGGATTGCTCAATGGAACGACTGATTGAGTTTAAACGGAACATGGTCCACAGTAAGTAACTGTCAGAACACTTTAGAAGAACAACTATGGGTGGGGTGGGTGGGTTCATTTCAACTAGAACTGATCAGAACACAGGCCCTGCCCCAAGTATAAACACAATCTGATCTGTATTTGTCAAACATTAAAGAATTTCTGATAATTGATGGGCTGTAATTGCTGTAAACAGTTTGTGGTCCAAGTTTAATGAGGAGACTGGTCGATATGAACCATTCTCTTCCTTTGGTTTCACAAATAACAGAGTCATTACAAACTGGAGCTCAACAAGTCTTTAGAAAAGGTCCTTGAATAGGTCTTTGAAAGATTTTATTAGAATGAATTCATATATTCATCACAGCTCCTAGAGTAACGTCAGGAAAATGGTTGTAGTTTTGTTTTTGTTAAGCAGGTTCAGAGCTGGATCCCACTTGTGTCTCTTTAGATTTGGGTGGAGTCTATAAAACAATATCTGTCATTTATTGTTAAAAGTAAATGTATAATTTAGATAACAGCTCTGGAGTCACACATTTTCACAATTTACAGAATAAATAGTGATCATCCTCAGAATCAGACACTTTCAAATGTTCATTGTCAGAATAAAAGACTCTACATGGAATATGAATATGAATTTTGCAGATGGTGCACTCATTTTCAGGGCTTGTCCAGAGCTGGGCCTCGTTTAAAGAAAGGCTGGACAGTGCACAAATGAGCGGAGTCTTTTTTTCAAGCTGCGTATGTCAGAGGTGAAAGAACAGGAGGCAGAGTACTAAGTGAGTGTGTACAGACCCATATAAAGAGGAGCCCACTCTCAGAATAAGGACATGAGGACTTAGAACATAGTGTAACAAGACGGTTTATAGTGGGGTTTCAGCTCATAGTTTATTTCGCTGGCGGACAATATTCTTACCTGATGGTCTGTGGCGCTGGCTGGCAGACATTAAAGGTACTCTTCTCCCCTTGCGCCCCTTTTGACCTCACGCATTTCCGGGTTACCTGGGTTATGGTCAGTCTTGCCAGATTGGGCGGTTTTGAATTTGATTGTGCGGGTAAAAATGGGTTTGGGCGGGTGGACAAAATTTGGGCTGGTTTGCGGTCAGTTTGGCGGTTTTCAAACATCTAAATTGTAAAGTCTAATGGGTTAATAACAAACTCAAATGTGCATGTACTCCATAAAATCAGTCATCAACACACAGGCCCAGCATAGAGTCAGCTGGCGTAGATGTTGACGTCGTCAACGAGCACGTACTTTCAGCCAATCAGCGATCAGGAGGGAGACGCGCTCGCTCATTTGTAGGTTTTTAGTGCAAAATTTTAGCTGGATATTCAAGTGATCGCTATGCAAAAGTGACATAAATATACAGTAATGAGTGGGAGAGTGTACAAACTCTAAAAACGTGGATTACACCTGTGACTCGAAGATTCTTTAACCAACTCTAGGAGCATGGGCGTAGGTTTAGGGTGGGACGCTAGGTACTAGTCCCTATTAATATTTTGAGATGGCAAATTTATTATGTATTTTAATGCATTTGCCCTGTTTGATCTTCTTTCTTTCTTCTTCTTTGATTTTCCTGGGAAATTGATTTATTTATTTTTGTCATCATTTTGTTTTAAGGAAATACAATTTCGTTTCATCCGTCATCACAGGTAGGAATAATAAATCCATCGTTTTAAAGTTGCAAGTCTCGGTTATTAATTCACAACATTTTGTAGTGCCGCTGTATCTGGAGGCCCTGCGCTCTATCTCTTCCTCGCTCGCGGTCTGATTGTTGGTCATCCTTGAATGCGGTAAGCAGCGCGTTGTTGCCGGTTTGTTACGAGAGGTAAATATTAACGAGGATTCTTTTTAGTTTCGCTGTGCGGCTGTGCTCTCCATCCCCTCTCATCAAATTGACGGGCTCTCCTCCGCGGTGCCGTGAAGTGGACCGCTCTCTTACTACAATTGCCGGTACTGTGAGTTGGACAAAAGCCTACGGTATTGTGCACGTCAAAGCGGTAGCAATCTGATTCTTCAGGTGAAATTCCTGAGGTGGCATAGTTGGACCAAGTAACTTGGTGTAGCCCATTTGACAAATTGTAGGCCTACCATTAGACAAGCGCATGCTCGCGTGCACAAGCAACCCTCCTAATTGACCCTCTCGCTCGCCACAATAGGCTACACAAAATCTCCTCAGTCAGATGCTGAGTGTTATCTTCTTTGCATAAAAACTGTCATAGCCAAAGGCCCGGAACCAGGAAAACTCCAATGCTAACCCCACACAAGGCAGATAGGTAACCAAAAAAAAAAAGTTTATTGGAATACAAAAAATACAAATCCAAGGAACAAAGCCAGGGTCCAAGCATACAAAATATTCAAAAAACAAGGTAACAAGACAGTTTATCCAGCGCGATGAGACACTACTTACAGAGACATGAGGGAATGTAGAAATCCACAACGGACACACAAGGAAACCCCAGACATCAGACCTATGGTGGGGAAGACAACGACCTGGCACTGAGTAACAAGACACACGGGTAGCCTATATAATAGACACAGACAACAAGGGACAGGTGAAGCACATTAGGGCCGAGCAGGTAATCACACAGGAGGGAAAGACACAAGGCAGGAAGTCATTCAAAGACACATACAGGGTTAAGACTTTTCAAAATAAAAACCAGGAACTCAAATACAAACCTGACACAAAAACAGATACAATAACTACAAAGAACATAACATCAAAAACAAAACCGAGACAGATAAACTCATAAAACAGACTGACGACATAAACAGGAATGGATCCTGACAAACAACAGCCGTTATGTCCTTTACATGGTTCATCAGTGTTTACTCGCTCCATCCTTTCATAAATCAGTCCCAATCACAAGAAATACAAGGACAACAGTTTAAAAGCTACTTACATTTTTCTCGTTTGTCCCTCAGTCTCCACTCAGGAATTATCCAGAATTGCTCTCACCTCATAAACACACTCCAGCGTAAACGGGCAGTACCTGTTCATGCCGTTGTTCTGCGTTGTCCAGCAGCTCAGTCCAGTCCAAACATGACTGACTTCTGTTATTGTTCCCAAGGTCTTCTTGTGTCTGACACAGAGTTTAGTCTCCTGCTGTGCTCAATTGGATGTGTGCATGAGATGAAAAGACCGGGCCTCATGAACAAGGGGTTGCGCGTAATGAGAGTTGTTTTGAGCAGCAGCTTGACACAGCGCTTCTTAAACACAAAACAGCCCTCAATGGAGCGTTTGTAGGAGTTGCTCAGGAAAAGGTCCCATAGTTACTTCAGAAATCCAGATTCATCTAGATTAGCCCTGCTTCACTTTTTACACCACAAGGACCACAATGCAAAGCCAGAGCTACTGAGCTCAAGTGAACGCGCTTCAACGATGCTGCACGCTATGAACTGCATTACTTTAATAAATATTGAGCCAAATTATGAAAATATGACAGTCTTTCTATTTCAAACAAAATAGTTTAGTTGTTTGTCAATCTTGGAAGCCAAGGCAATTAAGCTACAAGCTTGGGGGCAGGTCAAGAGGGGTAAGATGGTCCTTGAAAAACATAAATAAAACCTAAATGCTTTTGAACATTTGTATCTGGAGCCTTTCATTTTATTAACTAGGATCCAAACACCTGTGTCCTTCTGGGTCTTTGGGAAAACCAGGAAATAGATGTAAGAGTCCACTACTCTGCAAGAGAAAGGTTTACTAAAAATCTTTCTTCAATGAACGAGACCTGACACTGAATATCAAGAGTACAAAGTCTAGGGCTTTAAGAGTCTGAATATGAAACTGAGAAATAATAAGTCTTTGTTGTGTCCTCATCCACAGAGAGAAACAGCAGGGGTCAGATGTCATCAGTGATCAGCAACATCAGACACAGCTGGACTCCATATTTATGGTCTGTCATTCACTAAAGGTTGGAAATGTTTAAATGAATGAGAACTTGTTTTACACAGATCTGAACACTAACTGCATTTGTGTTGTTTATAATGTATCTGCTCAGCTTCTGGAAGACAACATCATCACTTTTGTCAAGAAGGAGCTGAAGAAGCTCCACAAGGTTCTGACCACAGATTACCCAGAATGCTTAGAGCATCTGAAGGATGAGGATGAAGAGCAGAGGAACAGCAGTGAGGCTTTTCTGAAGATCACACTGAACTTCCTGAAGAGGATGAAGCAGATGGAGCTGGCTGAGCGTCTGTGGAGCAGTAGGACCATTTAACACATTTAACAAGAGGCTTACAGTAATTTTATATTCTCTGAGACTCATGGCTTTATCTTTTGTCTTGATTCAGGAAGGGTTTCTGGAGTTGGTCAAAGTAAACTGAAGTCTAACCTGCAGCAGAAGTTTCAGTGTGTGTTTGAGGGCTTTGCTAATGTAGGAAAGGCCACCCTTCTGAACCAGATCTACACAGAGCTCTACATCACAGAGGAGGGGCTTCAGAGGTCAACCAGGAACATGAGGTCAAACAGATCGAAACAGCCTCCAGAAAATCAGACAGACAAGAGACAGCTATCACATGTGAAGACATCTTTAAAGGCCCAGCTGACACAGATGGACCAATCAGAACAGTGCTGACAAAGGGAGTGGCTGGCATCGGGAAAACAGTGCTCACTCAGAAGTTCATTCTGGACTGGGCTGAAGGCAAAGCCAACCAGGACATACAGCTGCTGTTCCCGTTCACTTTCAGAGCACTCAATGTGCTGAAAGAGACACAGTTCAGTTTGGTGCAACTTGTTCAACACTTCTTTAGTGAAACCAAAGAAGCAGAACCCTGCAACTTTGAAGACCTCCAGGTGGTCTTCATCTTTGACGGTCTGGACGAGTGCAGACTTCCTCTGGACTTCACCAAAACCAAGGCCCTGACTGACACCACAGAGTCCAGCTCAGTGGATGTGCTGTTGGTAAACCTCATCAGGGGACCTTGCTTCCCTCTGCTCGCCTCTGGATAACCACACGGCCCGCGCAGCCAATAAGATCCCAGCTGAGTGTGTCGCCATGGTGACAGAGGTCCACGGGTTTACCGACCCAAAGAAGGAGCAGTACTTTAGGAAGATGTTTAGAGATGAGGCTGACACAATCATCTCCCACATCAGGACGTCCCAAAGCCTCCACATCATGTGCCGCATACCAGTCTTCTGCTGGATCACTGCCACAGTCCTGGAGCATGTGTTGAAAACCAGAGAGAGAGGAGAGCTGCCCAAGACCCTGACTCAGATGTACATCCACTTCCTGGTGGTTCAGGCCAAAGTCAAGAACATCAAGAATAAAGAAGGATCTGAGACAGAACCACCCTGGAGTCCAGAGACCAGAAAGATGGTAGAATCTCTGGGAAAACTGGCCTTTGAGCAGCTGCAGAAAGGAAACCTGATCTTCTACAAGTCAGACCTGAGCGAGTGTGGCCTTGACACCACAACAGCCTCAGTGTACTCTGGAGTGTTCCCACAGGTCTTCAGAGAGGAGGCAGGCCTGTATGAGGACAAGGTCTACTGCTTTGTCCATCTGAGTGTCCAGGAGTTTCTGGCCGCTCTTCACGTCCATCAGACCTTCATCAACACTGGGTTCAACCTGCTCTCAGACAAAACCAAGAGGGCTACACTGCTCAGAGTAAAATCTAAATTAAAACATCTTCACCAAACAGCTTTGGACCAGGCCTTACAGAGTCCACATGAACACCTGGACTTGTTCCTCCACTTCCTCCTGGATCTTTCACTGCCGACCAATCAGAGTCTTCTACAGGGTCTGCTGACACAGACAGGAAGTAACTCACAGACCAATGAGGATACAGCTGAGTACACCAAGAAGAAGATGAGTGAGGATGTGTCCGCAGAGAGAAGCATTAACCTGTTGCAGTGCCTGAATGAACTGAATGACCGTTCTCTGGTGGAGCAGATCCAACAGTACCTGAGGTCAGGACATCTGTCTGAAGCTGGACTGTCTCCTGCTCAGTGGTCAGCTCTAGCCTTCATCTTACAGTCATCCGATGAAGATCTGGATGTGTTTGAGCTGAAGAAATACTTTGCTTCAGAGGAGGCTCTTCTGAGGCTGGTGTCAGTGGTCAAAGCCTCCAACAAAGCTCTGTGAGAACTGTCTATTTTATTAAGTAACCTTTAAATACACTTTTACACTTTAAAAACTCTTTTCTCTCCAGACTGAGCAGCTGTAACTTGTCCGAGAGAAGCTGTGAAGCTCTGTCTTCAGTCCCCAGCTCCCAGTCTTCTAGTCTGAGAGAACTGGATCTCAGTAATAATGACTTGAATGACTCGGGGCTAAAGATGTTGTCTGCTGGACTGAAGAGTCCTCACTGTAAACTGGATCAACTCAGGTCAAGAGTCTAAAACATAAGTTTAATGTTATTATTATTCAATAATTTGATTGGGACATTACATGCCAATGAACATACATGAGACACATTCACATGACTGTTGTAGTGTCTCTCGTACCAGGAGGAACCAACACCTCTCAGAGGACCACAGAATTTACAACTCCGAACTTTTAAAGACTCCTCCTATTTGTTTATCCAGGCCAAGGACAGATGAGGAGATTCAATTCACGTCTTCTTGCTAATCCTCTCCAGATGTTCGTATGTTGTGTTAAAGAGTTCACGCAAGAGTGAAATTATATTTACAGCTTTATTTTCCAGTACTTCAAAGGACAACGTAGTACTATCTCTTGGTAAACCAGACTTTGTGGTGCCTCTCTTGACACGGTAATTCTTTGAAATACAACCTACGATAACACCGTCTTGATAATTGCCCAAGGACTGTGACTCTTTGTTCTAGCATTATAAATGGATCGAACAGTGCGCTCTGCTGGACAAGCAGAGAAACAACGCTGCATCGGAACCCCAGCCAAAGTGATTACTCTAAAATGTAACCGTGTATTAAAGATTGTTCGTAACTATGCAAACCTCACCATTCTCCCTTAACAGGATCCAACAGGACAAGAAACATAACGATGTTACTCTGTTTTACTTTGCATAAGTGTGTTGTACAATAAAAACTAATTATTAATTTGTTTTCAGAAAATGACAACGAATATATATGTGTTTGATATCTAAATGTTCAAAGACATTTCACGTACAGATATGATACAATGCAGAAGAAATACGCTTTTAAAATGTGTCTAAGTTTATTTTACTTGATGGAACAAGAAAGTTATCTAAGGATCCCAAACTTTCAGTAAACGCCTCTTCACCAAAGCGTGTGTAAACACACCCATTTTGCGTCTCTTACAAAAGAGTCGGCAAAGCGGAAATCGCTCTTCAAGCTCTCTTCTTGCTCTCTCGAGTTCTCTAGCTTTCTGCGTTTATTTTTTTTAAAAAAACTCTCTTTTGAACTTTCTTGTAACTCTATTCACGCTCTTTCTTAAGCTTAACTTTCGTCGTATTTTTCCTCGCAACTCTAAAGTCTTCTAGCCGCACACACACCGTGCCGACGTAAAATTTTATCCTTTTTGAAGATCCAACACATTTGATTTTTGTTTGAAAACTTCTTATCCACGGAATTACATCACTTCCTCGCGGAAGTAACTTTTTGTAGTTTTGAAAGGTTTTTGACGCTACGAAAGAAAGTCTTTGGTAAATCCAAAAGACATAGTTTGTCTTGTAGCAGACTTCAGTTTAAAGACTTTATTCGCAACCGCTGGTAAAGTTTACTTTACCCTCAAGGACAATCACAGGACGCCGCTTTGTTGCTAAGGCGCCGCCTTAAACCAGCTCAACGCGTGGACACGTGCTGCCTTCTGTTGCCGGAAATCAGCGCGACCGGGAATCTCGAAGCCTACCTTTGGGACTGATCGAACCGCACTGCTGGTGCCAAATCACCGGATAAAGAGTGAGTGAGCACGTGACACAAGAGAAAGCTTGGCGTTATAAACCTGTGTAATTACGTCCAACAGTACCTCTTCCCTTTTCACAATCTTCAAATAGCCGTCAATAGTCCCCTTTCTGTTAAGCCATTTAACGGCCCGTTGCTCTGTAACCACTCCGATTAAATCGCTTAAAATTAAAACAGAATTAAACTCATCTTGTTCCATCAAAGGTATAACCATTGTGCCATCGTCAATCAATGTTTTATTTTCATCATTTGCCCTAATTATCCCTTTATGTCCTCTCCACTGTTATTATTCATATTTTAACCTGCATAATCTTTAATAAAACCCCATAAAGACATTTCTTGTTTCATTGTTTACGTAGATTTGGTCTGAAAACGAGTTAGGATTCATTCCTTCAGTATTGAGACTTATCAAACATAATCAGTTTCCTTAGAACTGCTAAAACTAAGGTGGTGCCCCGAAAGAAATTAATATTTTCATAAACAAAATATTAATTATTAATTTTCATAATTCATATTCATATTAATTATTCATCAACGAGACCATATTCACTACAGTATTTTTTTGGCGCCCCTCGTGAGGCCTTGGAAGAATATTCTTGATTAAATACTGAAATTATTAAATAACACCTAAAGTCTTTATGCAAATTGCTGTCCACTGAAAGCTGTGTCTAAGCTGTGCTTTATCTGGTGATGCGTTAACTGCATGTGTGTGTGTGTGTGTGTGATCATCGCTAGGTGATCAAATGTGAAGCGCTATCGAAATTGTGTGTTGACTTCAAACCGTGTCAGCTGGCCTGACCCGTGAAAGTCTGATACTGTACGTACAGTGACGCGGAAAGCGTCAATTCAAACATTAAATAATGGCTGCGAGACTCCAGCATGAATTAAATGTGTGTTAAAGTTGCCAAAAGTCTGCTGAAGACAGAGAGACTTTGTTGAAGTGGATTGGTTTGGGTGTGTAAAACACGTGGACCTTCAGAGCATCCATTTTGAGTTCCTTCTAATGGCTGCGAGCTTCCAGCATTAAGAAGTACTTATTAAAGTTGTTTTAAAGTCCGCTGAAGGACTTTTGAATTATGAAATTTATTAATGGCTGCGAGATTCCAGCATTAATTAAATACTTGTCAAAAGTTGCTTAGAGTCTGCTGAAAAGCTCAAAGACTTTGCAAATGTTGCATGCATGCTAACACGCTAGCCAAAGTGTGTATATGGGCCCGAGACAAAGCTAATTGCTGCGTTGTACCAGAATTAAGTTAAAATTGTCTCTTACAAGTTGCAAAAATTGCGCGTTGTACCGGAATTTATGAGAAAACTTGTCTCCCTAAGGCTTGTAAGCCGGGGTGTATTTTGAACGGATTAAAAACCCGTGCGGAGACCTTCGCAGCCTAGCTAACTGTGAAAGCCTTCCTCCTAAAAAGCCACGTGGCTGCCGTGCGTTTGTCTAAAAACGTGGTTTGAGCCTGCTATGGTAAATGTGCTTGTGTTTAAAACGTGGCCTTGTACCTGCCTTGTACAAAGCCCTGCTGGGTTTTAAACCGCTGTTTTTGTTTTCTTAAGAGTTGTAGACTCGCCCAGAGTGAACCTCTGACTGGAAGCTGAAAGCAAGCTTGCCAGGACCCCAAAGGGGCGGGCCGGAAACGTCACTCCGGAAACCTCAGACTCGCGAGAGTCTCTTTCGCCCCTAAGCGGAAAGGAGGTGCGAAACCACAGACTCGAGTCTCTATCACCCCCTAGCGGAAGGGAGGTGCTAAACCACTAATTCACAGGGATAAGCTCCACGCCTCCCTCATGCGGTCACTCAAAGGAATTACACCCTTCCCTGAAACTAGTGACGCTGATTAATCATCAAAGCTTAGAGCTTTGATAGTCAATGAATAGTTTAACGCTTTCATTGACACTGAAACACCTCAATGATTAACCTTATAAGTAAATTAACCTTTTGTTAACACTGCTTCGACAGATAACACTGTTTAATAACTTAAATGCTCAATACATCGGAAACTAAACGCATTGATATTGTGTCAGATTACCTGTACTGTAAGTAGCTTTGCTACTGACCCATGCAGTTAATTTGGCTCAATATAAGTGTGACTTTGTGACTTCTCTCTAAGGAGCAGCTAAATTGAATGACGCATTAAAAAGCTTACTAAAACAGCTACCCCACGACAACACTGCTGTTACGTCTGAACAGACTTAACCCTGCACGAATCCTGTCAGAGCTGTAATTTAAGAAGCTGATTACCTGCATGAATTGTCAGACTTAACCCCTGCTCCTGAATTGTTAATTTCACAGACTAGCATCGCCTACCCCACAGCACTGCTAGCCCTAAATTAACATCCAGCCAACAGGCAATTGCGAACAGCCAATACAAATTTAAATCTGACTCCATCGATTTAATCCCCTCTCTACAGTTAAAACCCCAATTAACTGTAACTAAACCATTTCTTGTAGAGAGTCACATTATCCAACATGGCTGACCTGACCCCAGAGTCCTCCAGTTCCACCAAACCGCTGGAACAACTGGATGCAGTCCTGAGCGAATTAACAGAGGATTTGAGTCCTCAATATGTGAACGAGGTTCAGGACATCGACCCCCCTGGACTTGATTCCATCCTCGGGTCCCTAGTTAGTTTTGCACTAACCACCAAGCCACAGGGCGAGGACCTAACCAAACTGCTAGGGCAAATGGCTATTGTCCTGCGAGCTCAGCAGAGACAAGCAGTGGATCTCTTGACACGCAGTCATGGCGAGATCCATAGCCAGAAGCGAGACCTCAACCGTTTTCAACATGATTATCGGCGTTGAATAATGAGCTCCAGTTGGCCAAATCCGAAAAAGCTCTCACCGAACCAAGGAGAGAGCTGAGCGACACAAGAACTGCCCACAGAGCAGAACTTGAGCTCCGTACTCAAGAAGATGAGTACGACACTATACAGTCGGAACTCATAAAATCGGGACAAAGCGCGCAGCTGGCCGCATGAACATGCTATCAAAGGCAGCTGAACAGAAAGAGTTCCTGAGAGCACAGGTGGAGGATCTCACTCACGAACGAGACCGAGACCGCCTGCTCATTGACCAGCTTCAGGTGCGCCTGGCAGAAGACACCAAGGTGCCACCAGGTAGAGGAAAGGGGGTGAAAGCACTCCAAGGCCAAAGCCTGACCCCTTTCCCCAAGCCTTCATGCCTAAGCAATGGGGCTTTGTCCATAACCAGTTACCTCAGGTTGCCCATCAGACTACTACCCGCAGCCAACTGCGGTAGGTAGCCAATTAGACTCCGCCTCTGCGGGGCACCAAAAAATACTGTAGTGAATATGGTCTTATTAATAATTAATATGAATATTAATTATGAAAATTAATAATTAATATTTTGTTTATCAAAATATTAATTTCTTTCGGCACCACTCTAGTTTTAGACAGATCTAGAGAAACTGTTTAGTCTAGTCTCATTAATCTAAAGGAAGTAAATTCTTCTTGTTTTGAACATTTCTTGATATAAACAGGAAACATTAATGTCTTTATGGGATTTTATTAAAGATTATACAATGGTGAATAATATGGGGAACATGGTAAAGCATTAAAACACAATAAGGGTTGAACACAATGGGAATACACAGGGATAAACAGTTGCATGGAGGATATCATGAAACCAGGAATGTTTTGTACAGTTTAATCTAGATTGGGGAAATTTAAAGGGACTTTTAATGGGAAAAGAAGATGGAGGCTTGGGGCTAGAGTTTGGACTTTGTAATGCCGCCAAGGCAGTTGTGTCACGTCGCGGACTTACTCTGTAGTCAGCGGGTGCTGGCCCGGTTCGGTGTGGTCGATATCAGTGGTCGAGGCGGCGTCCTGAATGTTCTCCAGAAAGTTCGTCACTTACTGATGAAGCGCTCCACACACCAGGGTTGCCGTCACGTGCAGATCTCTTCCAGGGGTGGGGGTCGCCGTGCACCCGGGGGAAGAGAACAAAAGCGTCTAGTTGCTGTCCAAACTCGCACGGCCTCTCATCGGTTGTACCGTGTAAAAGTTGAAGTTTGTGTAGGTTATGTCACGGTCCATGAAAGAGTTCTCAGCTGTTGCTTTGCTGGTTAAAACTTGCTTCTGCGCGCTCTTTTGGGGAAGAGCAGGCGCTTTAGCAGGCACGGTCTTTAGAGCGAAGGAAAGTTAACTCGTTTCCACGAGGCCCAGGTTTGGCGGCGAGGCAGTCCTACTGGACCGTCTGCCAGAAGGCCGCAGGCTCACGCGAAGGGTGAAGCGTGCTGAAGAAGCTGAAGAGAGAGAAGGCAGAAGGGAGAAGGGCAGAAGGGATGATTCTCTGGCAGCGTGCCAGTTTTGTCACCTTTGGAAAAGGGGCGTGTCTTCTACGAAGAAGGGTGTTGCCTTGGCAAGTTTGACTAAAGTTTAAGTGTTTAAACTAAGTTTTAAAACATTCCTTGCCAATTTCTTTTGGTTTTTCATAAACACGCAAAACACTTGTACTGCAAAGTTATACAGAGGCATTTGTCAGGACATGATGGAAACAATTGTTACATTTCCTTAAAACAGAACACAACCTGCAAACAAAACTAGGATGAGGAGTTCTCGTCACGACTCCAGCGTCCTGGAAAAGAACAGTATAACAACAGCACATTAATACAATAATTCTTTTATTAAAATAACAAAATATCCTTTGGGGAGAAGTCAATAGTTCTCTGTCGGTCAAACACAAGGGGGTAGTGTCTGACCATCAGAAGTTCAGGGTTCTGGTGTGATCAAAGCGCATTCCTACGTCCTTCTTGAGTGCTAAAGAAAGTTCTGGGTAAAGCTGAATCAACACCCTTTATCTTCAGGATTTACAGTCCTTGGACATGGTGCCAGGATGTGGTGCTGGTCCTGAGTCACCTTTGACCTGGGATGCGTCCCTGGCCAGGTTTTGTCCTGGTCATGTCAACAACGCAGAATAGTTAATCACGGTTTACTGAAGGTTCCTGAGTCCTTAGTAAAACAGTTTGGAGGTCTGTAAATGATAAAAGACAGATGTTATAATCCGTGTGGAGTTTTGTGCAAACTCTTGTTTGCTGGGGCCTCTCTGGAAGTGATAAGTGTGGAATTATGGAGACTGATCTGCTACACTGTAAACATGCCAGATTCAATCCATTGCCCCAAAAGTCTCACAACAGTGCTGTGTCACTGGAGGCAATGAGGGTTAAGTGTCTTGCCCAAGGACACAACAACAGTATAAACTGTAGTGAAAGCGGGAATTGAGCCGCCAACCCTCTGGTTATAAGTCAACTGCCCCATTTACCAGAAAAGCATCCTAATGGTTTAAGTTATCTTTGGGAAAAAACAGATGCTTAAAATGTTAATAATTTTTTTTGTCTGCTCTTAAAAAGAGTTTAGTTTTAAAAAGGTAGACCAAGGATTTTGGTGATATGTTAACTTAAAATTTTAAGGCCTGACTTAATTTATTCATTAATTTTCTACCATTTACTCCTGTTAGTTGCAGTTGACTGGAGCTTTTCACAGCAGCTTTGGGCCTGAGGCGGGATTAACCCTGGACACTGACTGATAATCTGTATAATGTTATGTGTTTGCAGTCTCCCAGAGGTAGGCTGTGCTTCTCTAGCCTCAGCTCTAAAGTCCAACCACTCCCATCTGAGAGAGCTGGACCTGAGCTACAACCATCCTGCAGACACAGAAGTAAAGCTCCTGTCTGCTCTACAGGAGGACCCCCACTGCAGACTGGACACTCTCAGGTATGGACCATATGTTGGTGAAAGAAATAGATATGAACAGTCAGGCTGCTGTGTTTTTATTAAAATTAAGGGATGCAAGATAGCACATGGTTGGTTGGGCTTTATGCTCCTCTTGTCACTTTTACGCCTTAAACATCTGGCAAGTAAATGCACTTTGTTTCAAATTCTGCCAATTTTGAGAATTACATTCAGTGAGGACAGAAACCTCACTCAAATGCCTAAACATTATTATTATTATTAACAATATTTGGTTTAATTGTCCTCAGAATTCCAAGACACAATTAAAACAGCCTACTCTGTTGTATTCCATACCTGAACAACTTTGGATACAGTTGTCTAACCATCAACTCACTTACTCCTGAATTTTGAAAATTATTGTGTAATGTCATGCACCAAAACCGATTTGAATAGCAGGAAAAGAGACAATGTACGCACTGCAGTATGTCTTTCTTATAGTCCTGTTGTAACAAACCTCCAAACCACCAGCCGGTGGGTCGCTGCGCAGCAACAGTGGAGCATGAACTTACACTGGGCCAGGACAGTAAGCTAGCAGAAGCTTCAGCCACTGAGTGTGTGCAGCGCCTGCAGCAACAAGTGGGGCTCCGGACAACCAGGATCTGTTGGCAGGATGGCAACAAGCTTTGCTGGGGATATGATTAGGCCTGTCAAAATATTTTTTGGGGGCTCAATAAATGGCATAAATGTGCCTACACATGTGTATTTAATACGGCTGTATTAGACATAGTTGAAGTTGAGCTTCACCACTCTGAATTGTATCACCAAGTTACCCACAATGCAGGGCTCACAAATAATCCTGTCCCTGGGACAATAACATTTGTGTTTGGGATGGTCCACAATGCCCCTCGGGACGGCCTGGGCATGAAACACACACCTTCCTCCTGTCACTGTCACTGAGTCTGTTCAGGAAGTGGATGTAAACAATATCGGCACATTTTTAAACTTAAGTCAAAATAAATAAATAATCTAGCCACAGGAGCCAATGTCATTTTTGTGCGGTCCTGAGCCCAGGTGAATAGAGGGTTGGGTCAGGAAATGCATCCGACGTTAAACTTTTGCCAAATTAAATATGCAAATCTCTAACATGAGTTCCAGACCTGTTTGATTGGGACCCGGGTTAACAACAACCGCTATTAGTACCGTTGACCTGCAGGACACTGGTGGAATTTTGCACTACTGTTGCTCAAAGGAGCAGATAAAGGTTTGTCAGAGAAGCAAAGCGTAGGGGCTTTGAATGTTCGTACAATGACAAAGTAAAAGTAGAGGGCTGATAGATGTAATGCAGAGGAGAAGTCAACCTTCTGTGTGCCCAGTAAGTGGAAAGGCTAGAAGCATTAGTGCATGGTTTAAACTGTTCTATCGTGGTGTGGACAGGAAGAAAAATGTAGTTGGAGTGAATGTCCTGGAGGTAAAGAGAGTGTCGGGTCTAAATATGGAAATTGAAGGTGAGTACATGTATGCAATGTTAGATAGTAAGGAAGGTAAGAGGGATGTGTATCTGTTGGCACGGCAGAGGGATAGAGATGGACAGGATGTGTGGCAGGTTAGAGTTATTAAAGATAGAGATTGAAATGTGTTTACAGGTGACAGGAGGGTGAGAGAAAGATGGAAGGAGTAGTAGAAACAAATATTATTAAGCAGAAAGAAGAAAAGATTAGCAAGGGTGAAGGGCTTTGAAGAGGATGAAGAGAGGATGCCTGATGAATGGAGTGTTTTAGTGCTAATTTTTAAGAATGTTTTTAGGTGTGATTCAGGTGTGATAAAAGAGTAGCAGCAAGAATGAAAAAAAAGGTTTAAAGGACAGTAGTGAGAGATGTTATATGCTTTGGACACAATTGCTCTGAGGAAAAGACAGGAGGAAGAGCTAGAGTTAGTAGAGCTGTAGATGTTCAAGTTCACTTTTGGAGGGACTAGGATGGATAGGATCAGGAAGGAGTCCATCAGACAGCTCATGTGAGATGTTTTAGGGATAAAGTTGTCGAGACCAGGTTGTGATGGTTTGGACATGTTCAGAGGAAGGAGAGTGAATATATACATTTGTGCCAGTATCCAGCCATGATAAATGCAGTGGGTACATAGGATAGGACATTAAGTAATGTCAGTTCATATCAAAGCCCAAAAGATCCTGATAAAATCCATCAGCTTTACGTCTAATGGGGTCCAGGCGTGCAGTTAGGGTCTTACCCATATATAAACCATTGCAGTACTTTATTAGCTGAATGTGAGGTAACGCACCTAACTCTAACCACCTAAAATACCTGCATCTATCCGCTTCTATCTGTAACTCATCAACCAGAAAGACCAGCTGCGGTTGAGTGATATATTGTACATTCAGTTTAATGGTGGCTTAACTATCTCTATCAATTCTGGCTCTTGTTACTGATCAGGTTAAAACTTAGGCAAGGCAATATTATTTCAACAGCACACTTTATACACTGGGAAACTCCCAGTGTGACAGGATTCCATGGTCCACTGTATCAAACGCAGCACTCATGTCCAACAGAACTAAGACAGAGACTTTGCCGCGTCAGTGTTCAGGCGAATGTCATTTGTGACTTTGATAAGTGCAGTCTCAGTCTGTGATGGGCCTGAATCCTGACTGAAAAGGATCAAAGCAGTTGTTAAGCAACAGAAAGTCATTAAGTTGCTGATATACAACTTTTTCGATGACTTTCCTAAAGAAAAGGGTTTGATATTGACTGATAGTTGTTGAGAACTGTAGCATCAAGACTGCTCTTCTTTAGAGAGGCTTAATGACAGCAGTTTTAAGGCCCTTGGAAAAGTTCCAGACTGTAAGGAATTATTGACTATATTAGTGAGTTGTGGTAACAGACTGCGTAGTACTGATTTTTGAAATCTAGTGGGTAAAACATCTAGGCAGCAGGTGGATGAACTCTGGATAAAAATGTTACAAGGTCCAGTACTTGTGTGTGTGGTGGTACAAAGGACAAACGCCTGAATAAGTTAAATATTATTTATTACACACTTAAGGAGGGTACTCCTGGTTTCTTGTGCAGTCGTCGTCTTCCAGATTTTAGTCACAGAGCCGAATTAAGTCCACCTAGGCGGATAAACCCACTCGAATCCCCACACACACGTCAACAACCCGGTTCACAGCAAACCAACCACTGCAAAATACCGCAGATGCTCACCCCAAACAGATCGGGTGTAACAAGTCTGAGCATCGGCGAAGCAGAGAACGGAGAAGTGACCCCCAAACTAAAATACAAGAAACATTCAAACAAAAATTGAAAAACGTTAGTCCGCTTGCCCACATCCCCAAGCGGACTAACTAAACACAAAAACAATAACTAAGAAAAAAGGACAGCAGGTAGCGGTACATGTAGATAACTGTTTGAACAAAACAAAATATAATCACACCGTTAAAAACACATTTAATTCAACAGTCTAAAAACCTTAAAATACCGCATACCTGAGGTAGTCTATCACACCCAGTCATTTATACACCTAAACCGGCCGTCTCCACAACCCCGGCCCTGTCTCATAAAAACACAATTAAAATACAACCAAGACAAACAAAACAAATCACCACAAAATAAAAAAGACATTTACCGGATCAAACTGTTGACACATCGACCGCATGGGTCCAGCAACCTTCCTGGTATCCCACAGGAACCTGGCACACCATGACACCCAGCCACTTCCTCCTTTTATAGGGAGCAGGCCTGACGCCAGAGCGACACCCAGCGGTGCCACCCGTCACAAAATGGATAAAGAATTCTTATAACAATGCCACATGTTTTTATGAACTGGAGACAGTTTTTCAATTGTTCTGTCATTAATGGATGAAAAATGTGTTTAACCCAAGTGTCTCCTGATGCTGCAGTATTGTTTTATGTTCTGTGACAGGCTGTTCTGGTCTCATATATGTTAGGTCTGTAAGGACAGTGTGACTCCGTATGTGAGAGTCGTTAAAGGGTTAGGAGAGTTTAATCTCAGAAATAAATACATGCATAATTATGGCATAGGTCTTTTAAATCCTTCAATAACTAATAACACTAAATCTGAACAGTGGTATTTGAAAGGTGGTTTTGATGGTTTGGTAAAAAACAAAATTAACCTGGCCTTGGATCTGTGGAGTATTATCAGAGAACTATCGATAAATAATGGCACAATATTATCAGAAAATAATATCCTTTAATTAAAAGTAGAAAAGATGAGTTGAATGTCAGTAACTACTGCAGTATTTAAGTGTAATAATCTAATGTTAATGGAAGTAATAATGAATAATCAGCAGCACAAAAAGATAACTATGTTACAGACATAACTTAATAATACACACCTGTATCTACCAACAATATCTGTATCTACAACAATACTGGCTCCTTTTTCATCAATCCTATTGTTATTATTTTGAAGGCATCAGACAACTTTGTTTCTAAAGTATGTTTGACTAAGTTGGACATAAAATTTAAGAACTAAAGCCAACCCAGAGACAGAAACTCAGTTTTCACAAAAAGAACACTATTACAAAACAATCTTTGTTTCTTTGGAAGAAATGTATGGCAGCCTTTTCCTCAAAACAGCAAAATAATTTTTGAAACAAAAGTCAAAGTATACTCTAAACTCAAATGTTGTTGAAGTTTAATTTGAATTTGGTGTAAAATGCTGTAAAACTGTGGTAAATTGACTGGAGCTCAGAGCTGCATGTGATCTGAGTGAACCTCTGCTGAAGTTCAGATTGATAAATGTCAGAGAACACATGTTTGATAAATGAGGCTCAAACCTGCTTCAATGAGATTGAAAAGACAAAACATGACATTTCATTTTGTATGGCCCAGTATCACAACAACAGACTGCACTAGACAACATCCACTGTCTTTAGAGCCTCCATCAGGGTAAGATGAAACTCACTTGAGGAAGAAATTCCTCAAGTGAAAAAAGCCCACTTTAGTCGATTGAGTCAGTAAGATTGTTGAACTTGTGCCGATGACTGGCAGGACCAACAAGAGCTCTGTTTTATCCGAGTTTAGATGCAGGACGTTTTGAGACATCCTTGATTTAATTAAGGGCATAATTTTGGTAGTATTATTAATTATTATTGGTAGATACAGCTGTGTATCATCGGCATAACAGTGGAAGCTCACTCTATAAGTTGATTTGACCCAATGGTGTAACATATAGAGAAAATAGTATGGGACCAGACTCCTCACAGAAAGACCGGAATCAGCCGAGGATGCCTAAGTCGGCCGTGTTTTTAACTCACAACCTTTTTGGACAGAGACAGGACGGAAATTATTTAGGCAAAAGAAAAAAAAAAAAAGCTTCTGTGGATCTGATGTAATGTCTCTGTTTTCCTTCAGACCGGATCCTGCTGGAGTCCACTGGTTGACTATTTGTCCCTGGAAATGTAAGATTTATGTATTTTATTTATTGTAAACTGCATATGTTTCTTTACTTGAATATTTAGATCTGAGCCAGACAACAGCTCTTTAAATGGAATCAACTCTGTTTTCCATGCATCCATTAATAATCAGTGTCAAAATCAACACTGTTCTGAAGCTCATGGCTGTGTGAGTCATACTTTCACTTTGTTTGAGAAGCTTTAAGGAGGCTTATTGTCTGGTGGCTTTTGAGAGTAAACCATATGTCCTTAGTGTTAAATATATCAGACACATAGAAAAGAGCCAGGATGATGCTGGTGCTTAGTTTATTCTGAGAAACAAGGCATTATGGGAAAGAGAAGCCCTTTATAATAACATGTGTCATTGTTGTGTCATAAGAATTCTTTATCCATATTATCCAGAGAGACACGTAGACAGAATATAATTAAAAAATGAATGGTCAGGTTTAATTCTTGTAAGAATGAAACAAAAGTACAAACACGTCACAAAGGTACAGGATGAGGTTTGCTTGCAAAAGTAAAAAAACTAAAGCTGGTCGACCCATCGAACTCAAAATCTCCAGCCTGTTCCTGCCTGTTCATTTCTGTCCCTGAAACAAAAATAAACAAAAACACATGGAGTGAGACATATGCACAGTCAAAATGATTAAAATCAGTTCTCTTAAGCATAATAACTTAAGTGAACCCTAGGACTGTAGTATGATCCGTCCTGGAGCTGTTGTCCCGTTCGTGTTCATGCAAACGAACCTCCCCCAGATCAAATTGTTCATCTGAGGTCAAAGCCTCGACCACAGTCGTTGGACAGGTGCATGTCCAGGAATGTTGACCCAGCAATGGACACAGCCATCAATCTTACCAACAAGCTCCGGATACATGGAAATCAACACAAACAAAAGTTATAAGACATGGAAGTGCCACAAAGGTACATGTATCTCAATACAGATTTAAAATCCCAGTCACTTTCCAAATATTTTTTCAAACCAGGTCAAGATTAAGTTATTTATTACAGAAGACTTTGCAAATTCCTCAGCTAGAGTGTGAAGTCCTTTCTAAAAGGCTTTAGTTATGCTGTTAACCAGACCTGAGTTACTTTGGATGGAATCATGTTGTAGATCTCACCTTTTCAGCTCAAAGCAGCTCAGTGCTATTGGTTCTGTCCAGTCCTTGGACCAGTTTCACGATAGTCTCTGTCTGTGAACAAAGATAAACCAGGATCCTTTAAGGACACATGTTTCCGGTCAGCAGGCAATGCTGGTCTAATGGTCTTACTTTCACAAAACCTCCAAACTTCTGCTTTGCACTGCACCTGTCCCTGATCTCTCTGTTTGTCAGGTTCAGAGTGATGTTACAGGACGTCCTGTCACTGGCCCTGCTCACAGGTGTACTCCCAGGTGTAAACCAAGATGATTATAAGTTCAAAGAACTAAGTTAATATTAGCTCTTACTGGTGGCTATAATAATTGTCAAATCTTATTTTCAGAACTGGTACTTGTTGTGGTTGGCTTCCATCCAAATAAAGAACAAACAAATAAAATCAACATCATATGAAACATTATAAAAGTGCCTCTTAGGTTTTCGTCATACAGAACCATAAAAGCCATTAAAATTCTCAAAACATACAAATGTTCCAGCAGATAAAATCTACTTTAATCTGAAAGGTTTGGTTTAATCAGAATAAATAGTCCTTCTGCAGAAAAATCATGTCACTATTATTTATTTCCTTAATTAATTTAAACCCATCTTTTAACTTTATTAAACACTGTTGTTATAGCCTCATGCTAACCATTAGGTTAACCACAATCACCTCTTCACTTTAATACAGTTTAAATCTTATTCTCCTCTCTTTTTGAGACTTGGGATGGCTCAAAACACCCAAAAATGTATAAAAATAAACAAATAAAAATAATGGTTTCTGCCAATTAACTTTATCTATTTTTATTTAATCAATTAGGATCTTTAATTATTCATCATTTTTATGTTTTCCAAATAGCATAATTTTTGTTAGCTGTAGGTCTTTACCTGTAACTGTAAGTGGTATTATCCGCAAATTTAACTCAGTTGATGCAAACACAAATTATTTGTATAGATTAGAACTAGTTTCTCATGATCTATTGTTACAAGTGTTTTGACAAGTGTCTTTTTATCTTTTTAGATCATTTAATTAGTAAAAGTGACATTTCCAGAATAATGTTCTATTTACTTCAAATAAATCCCTCTGGGTGTAACCCAGTAACCGGGCAGCATCACTCACACACCACAAAGCATCTGCTCTGTTCACATCGCTTCCCCAAAAACATAATCACCATTGTGATGGTCGTTTTTCAGAAAAGACTAAACATAAAATCAACAAAGCTCTGTGTAAATTTTGCTTTATTTACTTTTAAAATCCCTGCACATGAAAATATTTTTTGAATTTTGTTCAATATAGATTTGTTCCATTCTGTCTATAAAGAACTCTATATAGAATAAACCATTTGGTTTTTGACTTGTGTCCTCATAAAGAATGCACCCCACTTAATGTTAAACAGAAACTTAAACATCAAGTGAAAAATTAAATTAACCAAAATTGCAATCAGTAAGTCATTACTGGTAATTTAATAAAATGCTAAAGGTAACAATAAACTTTTTATCTCCAAAGATTTGATGCAGTGTTCACTATGAACACCTCTAAAGGTTTGGCAAAAGAAAATTATTTAATCTCCTAGTACTCACAATAACTAATAATCCAAAACATTCCAATCAAATGACTCAGAAAAAAACTAAAAAATTATTTCAAACAGTGAGTAAAACACAGAGAACAATTTGGCCAATGCTCTAAATTTTGACAATTTACCTTTTTAGTTTAACAATTACCCTTTTATTTACTTATTTCTCATTATCCTTAAATTTCCCAAATAAACACCTCTGCAATCATCCAAGAGTGTTTTAATCGTAACATATAGATACAGTATGTTTTCACTCACCAGATTGAAAGTTTACATTGCAGTTTAAATCTCTATTGTATAGATGACACTTGTCAGCATCTGATTTAGTGTTAGGTATTATATCTTGATTATAAAATACCATTTTAAAAACATTTGGTTATTATTTATTCTCAATAGTCTTCATTTCATTTTTCCTAATTACCTAAAACAATATTGTTCTCAAAAACAATATTTAATCCCATTCATTTTGTTGTTTAGTTTACAAAATAATTTTCCATAGAATCAATAAAAAACAAATGTGGACTATATTCGTCACAGTGTTTCACGCAAACAGAGTGTAATTCTGGCCCGTACTGCTTTAAACACCACAGCTTTGGGATTTACAAAGAAATGCTTGTTTGTGCATTTCTCCGTGCACATCGGGTCCATTTTCTGATCGAAAAACAGCAGATATTGGCTCGGGGTCACGGCACCAATTGTTATAAGAATTCTTTATCCATATTATCTGGAGAGACACGCAGACAGAGTATGATTTAAAAATGAATGGTCAGGTTTAGTTCTTGCAAGAATAAAGCAAAGGTACAGTATGAGGTTTGCTTGGAAAAGTAAACAATAGTTTTTATATCATGCAGTACAGGCTGTAGGAGGTGTATCTTTCACACACTTCCCATGACAAACTGCTCCCAAGTGCAGAAGTCATTCAGTGGAAAGTTATGTTACATCTAGTTATGTCTAGTTCATGTTTGGATTAACATGAAGGGCGTGCCATGATCAGATTTTACAAGACCTGAAGAGAACTAGAAGAACCCAGTAATTATAAACAATAGGAATATTAAAATTATTATAACAGTCATGGAGCTCATTGATGTGTGATTGTGCCTTAACTCTTTCCTGAGCCTTGGACAGCAGTGACCTTTTACTGTGTCGTCCACACGAGTCAGAACTGAATCTAGAGTTCTTATTAAAGGAGCTCCTGAAGAGTCCAGTTTGGAGCTGTTTAACTGCACTAACCTTTTAGATCAAACATGTAGGAAGGGTCATGTGAAGGATTCTTCTGGAGACAATAAGCTGTTCTCCTCTGAGCTGTGCCTCTGCTGTCAGTTCTCCTCATCACTAGAACAACAGCAGATATCACACAAACACTGGCAAAATGACAGC
Source organism: Neodontobutis hainanensis (assembly GCA_024349245.1). Taxonomy (NCBI): domain Eukaryota; kingdom Metazoa; phylum Chordata; class Actinopteri; order Gobiiformes; family Odontobutidae; genus Neodontobutis; species Neodontobutis hainanensis. The sequence continues at coordinate 13,460 of JALDNG010002485.1, read as the reverse complement.
AGCTGTGAACAATCTCCTGCAACACAGAGCCACATGCTCTCAGCCACTGTCTGCACCAAGCACCATCAGAACCACTGCTGCAGCTTCAACACACTTTGTTCTGTGTTTCCATAGAATAGAACAACTATTGGAATCAAATGTGTCAAAGAAATGTGACTGATGTACATTTACATGAAGCACAGAGAAGTAAATAAACTCCTGTGTAGTGACGTCAGAGGCTGGAGCTTTAGGAGCTGCTTTATGTCCTACAGCAATAAACAGTAGAAGAAGAGTTTAAAGCTCCTCCAAACACAAGTGTTTCCTTCTAATATGACTTTTCCATCAAACAGAATCTTGTAGTTGTTGTGAATCTTGTACATTTGTGTTAATCTCATGTCTTCAGAGAGGACAGAGGACTAACTGCAGCTGTATTGTGTCTTCTCTCCATCAGATTTCTGTGAACTCACACTGGATCCAAACACAGCTCACATACTCCTGAAACTGTCTGACAAAAACAAGAAGGTGACACGAGTAGAAGAGGGGGAGCCATATCCAGATCATCAGGACAGATTTGAGGGCTGGCCTCAGCTGCTGTGTTCGACTGGTCTGACTGGTCGCTGTTACTGGGAGGTCCAGTGGAGCGGAGAGGTTGATATATCAGTGTCTTACAGAGGAATCAGAAGGAAAGGAGGCAGTCATGACTGTGTGTTTGGATACAACGATCAGTCCTGGAGTCTGTTCTGCTCTAAATGTGTTTACTCTGTTTGGCATAATAAAAAACAAACCCTCCTCCATCACTCCTCGTCCTCTTCTTCTGGGACAGTAGCAGTGTATGTGGACTGTCCTGCTGGCTCTCTGTCCTTCTACACAGTCTCCTCTGACCAACTGACCCACCTCCACACCTTCAACACCACATTCACTCAGCCTCTGTTTCCTGGGTTTCGGCTCAGCGCTGACTCCTGTGTCATTGTGAGCTCTGTGGGACTAAGAGTTTCCTCTTGTAGAGAAACATCCTCACTGCTGATCAGAAAGTCCAGTCTACCTGACCTCACACACTCACACATGTTAGAAAATATGAGAAAAGACTCCAAACACACTTAAATGATCAGAGATGGACCTTGTATTTTTAGTTTGAGCTGGTCTGATTGGATAAAACAGAGGAACAGTTCTTTTCCAGTTTCTTTGATAGAGACAGATCCCACACAGAAACACACTGATGACATCAATCTCATGTTGGTCTCATTGTGTTTGTAGAGAAGGATCAATCACAGCATTTGTCTCGACAAGTGCTTCTGTACACTTCATTAATATAAAGGTGAATTTGAAATATGGCAGGGATAAATGTGATTTGGGGTGAAATCCTGTGAGAAATGACAAAGTGAAATGAGAAAACACTCCACAGTAACGGCCTCAGTCCTGCTGCTGTTCATGTGGAACCTGTTATTATTGGGATTTATGTGTAACGTCTTACAAAATCACAATATTGTTCCCAAAATGTAGAAAAGCACTTCAGCTGAACTCATCACCTTCCCACAATGCACCACGAGTGTTTGGAAAATAAGTCCAGTGCAAGAGGAAGTGCTTAGAGACGGAGGTTTTCAGTTTAAATCCAATTGTATGTTTGTTCTATCAATGGAAATATTTTATTGTGATATTGTCTCATAAATTACACAGTTGAGTTTTCAGTTGGTGTTGCTGAGGTTTTAATGCAGTTGTCGTCACCATTTACTGAGACTATATCTTGAGCTGTAAATAAATGTGTCAAATATGATCTGAGCTTTTCTAAATCACTTAAACACAACACACTGCATTCATCAGAAAAGACATATGTTTATGTCACTAATTCAACTGTTCACAACTGCTTAGAATAAACACAACTTAAAGAAAACATTTCCTTTAAAAGTGTAATTTTATTTGGATTGAAAAAGGGGGCGGGGCTTTTGAAGCTGCAGCTTGGCCACTTGAAGCCCTTTTCCAAAAGACGCTCATGTGAAGTTGGACTCTAGCCTTGACTTCAGACCTGACTCTGGAGCTGCCTCTGAAGGAAGGACCCTGAGGCTGTTGTGCAAAGAGAGTTGAACAAAAATGAGAAATAAAACTTAAAGAATGTTAAAAGTGAACAATTTTAAAAGTGTAAAATAACAAAATGTGTTTATTTGAAAGAGAACCAAGAGTTTAAATCTGAATAGGTTTAGAAACAGGAAGTTAAAATATAGGTCAAATTCTGTGTTGGAGCAGAGAACAGGAAGTCATGACCAAATCTGGAGGCACACACAGAGGTCACAGAGGTCACTCTGATAAAAGGCTTTAATGGCTTTAATGGTTATATCCTGTCCAAAGACAACCCAGTCTCCAAAAAAAACATCCATAATTAACTATTTTACATTCTCACATTACGTTGACTCTGATATGTTCGTCTGTAATACTGTAATACATAATCCTGTAATACATCCAGAGAATACTTCTGGATGTAACATCCTCTCTTCATTAAAGAAGTGCACTGTGCACAAACTGTCTGTTTTATAATCGACCTGGAGGCCAGTGTTGAGTTTAGATGGAAACAGGGTTCTGGACAAAAGTGGAATATCCAAAGTGCACACATTACCTATTTTCTGTGAAACTCTATATTTGTCTTTCTTATTAATGATGACATTCACTAAGACTTCTCAAAGTGCTGTATTTTTGAAGTAGACAGAGATAGTTTTGGTTTTAATTCAAGACAGAAACATGTCCCTCTTGTGACATGTTCAAAGGGAAATCTTTTTAAAGCCTAACCCTGCTTTCAACTTCTCCAAAACTTTATCCCTGACCTGCCCGCTGTGTTCTTTGGACTTTGTGATGCTGTCGCTTTCCAATCTTCTCTTAACAAAGCTCTGAGGCCATCACAGGACAGCTGTATTTGGACTAAGTTTAGATTACACAAAGGTGGATTCTATTTAGTCATTCACTCAACATTCCATCATTCAACAATCATCAGACGACTTCTGAAGACAGTTGGTTGCTCTCAGAGAAAAGGACCTGAATACTATTGCACTCTACAGTTTTCACTTTTTTTATTTCTAAAAAAATGTTTAAAATCATGATCTTCTTTTTACTTCACAATTCTGTGCCATGTTGTGTTAGTTTTTCATGAACAATTCCAATAAAATATGTTTATGTTTGTGGTTGTAATGTGACAAAATGTGGAAAAGGGCTAGAAATACATTGAAAGACATTGTATTTTTTTATTAGTATTATTAGTATTTTGCAGCAGTTTTTTTGTTTGACACTTTTTGTAGACTTTCCATTGCACCTTACAAACACAATGCAATCTTTGATTTTATTGTAACAAATGTCCGACAAAGTAACATCATTTAAGATCTTTCACTATAATAATGTCATGACAAAACCAACAATACACTCATTCAAAGATTCAAAAAGTCTCACTTTGGATGAAGGACCATCACCTGCAGCTGAACCTTGCAAAAACAGAACTGCTTGTGATTCCTGCCAACCCAAAGACCCGCCACAACCTCTCCATTCAACTAGGCTCATCAACCATTACACCGTCCAGCACTGCCAGAAATCTGGGAGTGGTAATTGATGATCAACTAAACTTCATAAGTCATGTTGCCAGCACCACCAGGTCCTGTAGATTCATCCTCTACAACATTAGGAAAATTAGACCTTTCCCATCAGAGCACTCTACGCAAATCCTAGTCCAGGCTCTTGTCTTGTCCAAACTGGATTATTGCAATGCTCTTCTGGCTGGACTCCCTGCCTGCACAACCAAACCAAGAGTGGTCTTTAAAGAACCGAAGAGAGCGCACGTAACTCCTCTCCTCATTAGGTTACACTGGCTCCGCCCCCTCATATCTTCACTCACTGATACAGGCCTATGTTCCTACCAGATCCCTGCGATCTGCAAATGAACAACGTCTGGTTGTACCATCCCAAAAAGGAAAAAAATCACTCTCGCGTACTTTCTCTGGATCTGTTCCACATTAGTGGATGATGTACCATGTCACAAAGCTCGAATCATTTCAAATTGGTTTCTTGAACATGACAATGAGTTCACTGAACTAAAATGGCCCCAACAGTGGAACAGGAGCTACGTGCCCTGGATTAAAGCAGTTCTAAAAGCAAAAGGGGGTCAAACACAGTATTAGTAAGGTGTTCCTAATATTTTTTTAGGTGAGTATATATACACTTGGGTTCTGGATGTCAGCGATGAATAAAGAGTAACTGAACCAAATAAACAACTTTGTGTAATTATACATTACATTTAGCTGACACTTTTATGCAAAGCAACTTAAGCTTCTAATTACCAGTGTTACAGCTGGAACACCACTTGAGGCAAGGTGGGTTAAGTGTCTTGCCCAAGGACACAACGACATTACAAACTGGGAGGAGAGCAGAAATCGAACCACCAACCTTCTGGTTATAGGATGACCACTGCGCCCCTGAACCCGTATTATTACATTGTTATTACACATGTCATGACCTGTGTGGGCTTGACCACTATCTGATGAACAAAAAAAAATAATGGTTTCTTTCAGCTCCTCTCTTTTCACGAGATGCCACAGAGTTTAGTTTGGCATAGCTTTTTACACCGGAAAGCCCTTCCTGGCGCAACCCTCTCCATTTACCTGGGCCTGGGACTGCCATAAGAGTTGCTCTTCAGGGGAATCAACCCTTTCCTGCACAAAAGGCAGGGCTGCTAACCACTTGACTAAAACTAACTCAGAAAAAAAGAGTAGTAGGTAAAAATACAAACAGCCTGTTGTCTCTAATTGACCTTTTACAACACATTTTGTTTTCTGTTCATTTCGCACTGTTCCTCGTGCGCACATAAAATCTTTATGCAACAGAACTTCTGATGCGCAAATCACACAATGTGCCACCGCATTGTTTACAATTCAAGGCTGATTTAAGAGTCAATAGAAAAGATGTATAACGTCGAGAGTCAATAGAAAAGATGTATAACATCGAGAGTGTGAAGTGTCATGACAACAGTTAGGACTGCTTTAGCGCCATCCACACTAATACCTTTCATTTGAAAAGATTTATTGTGTAAACTTTCAGTGTAGACGTGTCTATAAAGTGTAAGTGTGAAAGCTAAGTTTCATTAGTGGACAATCTTGGTCTCAGCCCTGGCTCAAAGGTGCATTTTCGGAGGTTTTACTGGTTCAAATAACATTTTTGTTACCCATACATGCATCCGCAAAATCCTGATGTGCAGAATGAGCCTATCTGTAAGCATGTACAGTCAATTAAATGAGAAGTGTTTGGGAACAAAACTCCTGCGTTGTTTCAGCGGACGTGACTTAACGTGCGTTCTCGTTTACCTGGTACTGACCATTGACGGTAGACCCTTTTACAGTCACTGGTTATGACTTTCTGATTTGTTGCCTTAACTAAACTAAGCCACGCTAGCGGCAAAGTTGAAAATGAATCCTGCAAACACAAATCCTTGACTTTTACATCTCTCTCTTGTGTTGGTCCCGTTTGGTTTAAAAGCATCTCTAATGGTCGTTCTTCCCTCAGCTCAGACTCTGCTGCCACTGTTAACGATGTGTGTGCAGCGATGGTCCAAACCCAGGTCCACCTGCACTCCAGAGTCCAGAGTCCAGAGTCCGGTCCAGAGTCTAGAGTCCAGAGTCCAGAGTCCAGAGTCCAGAGTCTGGTCCAGAGTCCGGTCTAGAGTCCAGAGTCCAGAGTCCAGAGTCCAGAGTCCAGAGTCTGGTCCAGAGTCCAGAGTCCGGTCCAGAGTTCGGTCTAGAATCCAGAGTCCAGTCTAGAGTCCAGAGTCCGGTCCAGACTCCGGTCCAGACTCCGGTCCAGAGTCCGGTCTAGAGTCCAGAGTCCAGAGTCCAGAGTCCGGTCCAGAGTCCAGAGTCTGGTCCAGAGTCCAGAGTCCGGTCCAGAGTCCGGTCTAGAGTCCAGAGTCCGGTCTAGAGTCCAGAGTCCGGTCCAGAGTCCGGTCTAGAGTCCAGAGTCCGGTCTAGAGTCCAGAGTTCGGTCCAGAGTCCGGTCCAGAGTCCGAAGTCCAGAGTCTAGAGTCTGGTCCAGAGTCCAGAGTCCGGTCCAGAGTCTAGAGTCTGGTCCACAGTCAGAAGTCTGGTCAGAGTCGGTCTAGAGTCCAGAGTCTGCTCCAGAGTCGGTCTAGAGTCCAGAGTCGGTCTAGAGTCCAGAGTCTGGTCCAGTGTCGATCTAGAGTCCAGAGTCCAGAGTCCGGTCTAGAGTCCAGAGTCCAGAGTCCAGAGTCCGGTCTAGAGTCCAGAGTCAGAGTCGGTCTAGAGTCAGAGTCCGGTCTAGAGTCAGAAGTCTGGTCAGAGTCGGTCTAGAGTCAGAGTCTGGTCAGAGTCGTCTAGAGTCCAGAGTCCAGAGTCCAGAGTCCGGTCAGAGTCCAGAGTCTAGAGTCAGAGTCAGAGTCGGTCTAGAGTCCAGAGTCGGTCTAGAGTCAGAGTCGGTCCAGAGTCCAGAGTCCAGAGTCCAGAGTCCGGTCTAGAGTCCAGAGTCCAGAGTCCGGTCTAGAGTCAGAGTCCGGTCTAGAGTCAGAAGTCTGGTCCAGAGTCCGGTCTAGAGTCAGAGTCTGGTCAGAGTCCGGTCTAGAGTCCAGAGTCCAGAGTCCAGAGTCCGGTGTCGGTCTAGAGTCCAGAGTCCAGAGTCCGGTCTAGAGTCAGAGTCCGGTCTAGAGTCAGAGTCGGTCCAGAGTCCAGAGTCTGGTCCAGGAGTCCGGTCTAGAGTTCAGAGTCGGTCTAGAGTCAGAGTCTGGTCAGAGTCGGTCTAGAGTCCAGAGTCCAGAGTCCAGAGTCCGGTGTCGGTCTAGAGTCCAGTGTCCAGAGTCCGGTCTAGAGTCAGAGTCCGGTCTAGAGTCAGAGTCGGTCAGAGTCCGGTCAGAATCGGTCAGAGTCTGGTCAGAGTCCGGTCTAGAGTCGGTCTAGAGTCCGGTCAGAGTCCAGAGTCGGTCAGAGTCAGAGTCAGAGTCGGTCCTCAGTCAGAGTCCGGTCAGAGTCCGGTCCTCAGTCAGAGTCGGTCCTCAGTCCAGAGTCTGGTCCAGAGTCCAGAGTCCGGTCCAGAGTCCGGTCCTCAGTCCAGTCCTCAGTCTGGTCCTCAGTCCAGTCCTCAGTCTGGTCCTCAGTCCAGGGTTTAGTCCGGTCCAGAGTCCGGTCCTCAGTCCAGTGTTTATGGTTTAACTTAAGACCCTCGTCAAAGTCGGTTTTCGGTAAAATAGAGCCAAAGGACATGGGTAAATTAGTCTCACTTAAATCTGGCACAAAACTAAGGGTTAGGGTTAGGGTTAGGACTAATTTGGAAAATCTGAACCAGCAGACACTTTCTAAAACAGCTTTTGTCAGCTGAGGTAGTTTAGAATGTGCTATATATAAATACGTTTGACTTTGCTTTAGATTAAGTCTAAACCCAGGACTGGACTAGGAATAGACCTGGGCCAGACCAGAATAAAGGATTATTTCACAATTTAAGCAACAAAACGTATATAAATCATGAATAAACCAGCATTATACTCTCGGAATAACTAAGAACTAAAGCAGGGATTGATCATAACAGAACCAGGACAAAACTAGGTCTAAACCTTAGCCGTAAACCCGGATGGACTCTAGGTCGAAACCTGGAAAAAGCTAAATCTAAAACGGGTAGAAAACATAACTAAACCAAGGCCTAAAGTAGGACCAAACTAGGCCTAAACCATGAACAAAACGGAATAAACCTGGGACAGACCTAAGACCGGATGAAACTAGAACTAAAACCAACTGGGACCGCGCCTCAACACAGGGTTAAACCAGGACTAAACCAGCACTTAACTCCAAACCACAAGAGTTTAACATAAAGAAGTACAAAAACAGAGGAAACTGACAAAATGCCAAAATACATGAATAATCCTTTAGCTGCTATAAACTTTCCAAAAGGATAAAGCCCATCCTAAAAGACTTGTGGACACTGGTGTGTTGGTGGAAAACTGGGATTGAGCCATCGCGTCCTTTTTAGTGAAGCTGTTTGTAGCTGAAAACACTATTGTTCCTTCTCGAGCTAGCCGGGTGCTAATGTGAGCTGCTAACAGTCTTAAGAGTAGATGTTTATTAGAGTAATGTTCACAAAAACAGACTTGATGATACCTGCTGTGGCTCCTCCCCTTTCAGCCCCTCTTAAGCTCTTGGGCAGAAAGTGGGCGGAGTTTGCAGCGGGTCAATGAGATGTAACTTTCCTTTTCTTTTTCTCCAAATCTTAATGTTGCTAAAGCTAGTAATGTTAACAGCACACTTTGTGTTGCCAGTTAAGATTGAATTAATGAATGTATTATAAGAACTGGAGCCTCTGGACATGTTCATTTCAAACTGTCAGGATTAAGACCGTGGAAGAATGGAAAGATTGCACTAAACACACTGTTTAAACAACTGTTTATTGGGCCACAAGGACATCCTCACTAAAATGGGAAAACATACACCAGTTTCTTGTAAGTAAAAGATTTATTCGAAGAGAACATTTAGTAAACGTGTTTTTTTATTTTTTTATTTATCGGAGCCAGCTCTTGGTCTGTCAGTTTTAACCTCTGCATTTATGTTTTATTAAATAGAGCCAACGACATAAGGGAGTGAGCCATAGTTTCCTAGATTTCTTTATTCATAATTTAGAAAAATGAGAACCAACAGCTTGAACCTTTTGTGAAAGTGCCTCCAGTTCTTGTAGTACAGCCATGAATGTATTAGTGATTGATTCTGTTCACACACTGTTGAGCACAGGTCTAAACGTTACACTGAATTATAGGACGCTTCACAGTAAATACCATTCAATCGGATCCATTCATGTTTTCCTTCTTTGGGGCCCGCAACTCATGACACAACTCAGCTTCAGTCAAAAACAGAGCTTATTTACATTTTGTTCAGTGAGCACTAACAGAGATGCTTTAGAAACATAAAAGTCCCCAAAGAAAGCTTTTGGGAAGGACAGGGGTCTTTCAGAAGCCGGTCATAGAGTAACTTTATCCAATCAGAGCAAAGAATCACATGACGTAACGAGTAGTGCTCTAAAGGAGTGACCACAAACCGCAGTAATAAACTCCACTGCCACTCTTCTTCCAGGAAATACTCTCCAGGTCTTTATAGCTGTGTCTACGCAGCATTTCTAAACAATAAACGGCTGTCACCTTAGGCCGTAGATGAGCAACCAAGCAGAAAGATAGAAACATGATAGAAACAACAAAGTTAAGGCATAACGGAGGAAATCTGGCCCAAAAAAGCTTCACAGTAGACTTTTACCTAATGCTTAACAGTGTGTGGTAATACACATTAGAGTGGGTTCCACATAATTAACCCCGCCTCTTGTCTCTGATTGGTCTGTTTGCAGCTGGATGAGGAGCGACATCCAGCGCGGCCCAATCAGCTGAGGAGGCTGGCCTCCTACGTCTTCTCCTCTGCGACTCTGGAGACGGAGCAGTACCCTCACAGTCCGGGCAGCTTCATCCAGAGGAGCCGCTCGGCTGAGAGTAGTCCCGCGCACCTCGCTGCCTCTGCTGCGGCGTCTTCTCGTCGACACCACGCCGGCACGCTCCCGACGCCCGGCAGCCCTCGCAGCAGACACTCGGTCCTTAACGTGTCCCGTTCCCAACTCCAGCAGATGTTAGCCAAACTCATGAACAAGAACAGCAGCTAATGGTGGAAGTATTGCACGAGAAAGACTAACGGGATCTCACAACAGAGACCATTCAACGTAAAATGATAAAAAAATACCCTAACACACCGGCATACAGGCAAAATATCTGCACCACACAAATCCACAGCTCACAGACACTAATCAGCCACGATACCATGACAGGAAGGGTCTGGAATCACTTTAATGATGTGGGTAAAGATGATGTGACATCTGAGCACCCTTTTAAAAAGTTTGTGAGCTTTAACTTTGCCAAAATACTGTGTTGTTATGATCAGATAAAGTAGAAAACCTTGGATGTCCAGCTGTTATTAATGTGTCTTTAACCTGTCATAATATTATGGCTGCTCCATGACAGAACACACTCTAATACTAACAGAGCATGACATATATGCAGAGCCTGGAGGAACTTCTAAAGGCTTCACGAGGATTAAAGCACGGATTTACTGAAGGTTTACATGTCCTGAACACGTACTCGTGTTTCGTGCACACCTGAGGTTAGCATCGCTAACAGGAGCAGAACGAGCACAAAGCTGATATCGCTTTGATCTTGCTTTAATTATCTGTGTTTTCTCCACAGTTCTTAAAATCCAAGATGGAGAAATGGCTAATTAATGCATTTAGCGGCTTCTATCTGATTTATCCAGCGCTAAACTAAAATTGTGTGTCTATTTAACATTTTTAACAGTGTGTCCCGGGGAAAGACTGTTTCTCTTGGTGCAAAGATGAGGCACAGGAGATTCGATTATATAACTATAATCAGCCTATATTATGAACGAAAAGCAGTATTGTTTTAACATTTCTGTCCCACTAACATTGGTGAATAAAGAATAGATTATTATCTACACAATTTCTCTTTGTAAATTCCACAAACAGCTCACACTAACTTTAAATCCTACTATTGGAGGTAGGTCAGGCTCTAAGTTAATATTTTTACCATTTATACAGTTTTCAATTTGTTCTTTAAAAGTTGTTAATACAAATGATTATATCTTGTTGTATTCTGCTTTAGCTGAGGTCAGAGCCTGAACAGATTTAAAGTTTCACTGAAGCTCTTCTAAAACCACAGTAATGTAAATCTAATGATGACTTTGAGTTGTATAAACAAAAATAACTGTGTAAACGAGTGTAATAAGTGTAAGGTAATGCACGAACACGATGGGCCTCTTGTAAAGGCAGAAAGACCAATCGGTAAAGGCGGCAGTAGGCCCTGTTCAGGTTTTGTCCAAACCAGCTCTGCATATATCGTCTGACACGAACACAAGCCATACTTCCAGATCTATGCCCTTATTCGTGAACAAAACGAACACACAGACGAAAACGAGGAACTATTTCATGCAATAAACTGAGTAAAGCCTCTGTGCGAAGCTTGATGTTGCACCCGACGCAAAGATCCAAGAAACTCGACGTGAGCCAGAACGGTGAACATTGAAGAGACTGTTACAAAAACATCATTTTTCCGTTTGTTGAAAAAGCGGAGTTGAATATGCTTCGAGGAATGCAGGTCGTCCTCAAGAAACTGTTTCAAAATCTGCGTTTTTCCCTAAAGTCCTTTGAGCAATATGCGTTTTACAGTCACCAAAATGCACCGCTTCTTTAACGCTTTGCTGAAAATAAGAACGGTTGAGAAGTTCGGCGGAGGAGCACAAACAGAAAAAGTCAAACAAAAACATTGCATACTCATTACATTCATATTTTTCAGAAAACACTGAAAATCTAAATATAGAAAATAATAAAACATTGAATTATTGTTATATCTTCATGTATAGGTTAATATTTATGTATAAATATCTATAAAAATACAGAAAGAAACAATAGTTCATTTATAAACTATAACTAGAATGTTCCAGTAACACACGGGTATTTAATATTTCAGAAGCAGATGTTGAGTTTGGAAATGTTCTATCAGTGTTTCAAAGGAGAACACTTTTGTGCGTCTTGACTTCAACAGAGCGTCATTTACCGTTTTGTTTGTCGTCTTTATTTACGGTCGAATATTTGAAAAGAGTGCTGTAGAACGAAATGACTGGAAGAGCCTGTGGGATCTGGACAAACATATTTATTATATTATATATGTTTGAAAATGATTATTATTGCAAACAAAACAAACTCTACTTATATTTATTTAATGGTTAGTTAAAGCTGGAGTAGGCAGGTTTTGATTAAGCCCAGTTCCTACTGTCATTTTAATTTGTCTTTAAGAAAAAAACTTGTATAATTCCTCATGAATCAACAAGACTTCTTTAGAAACTAAGCTCGAAGACCAAGACCAGTGCATAATCCATTTGTGAGAGGCCCCAGGGTCGTCAGGTCCAGACTCAGAGGTTTGTAACATCCTGAACAACCTGAACTGAACAATGTTCTTTGTGTTTGCATCCATTTACAAGAACAGAAGTAGTGTTATCTTTCTGAGTCTTCAGTACTAACACCAATAACCTGATCAGGACTAGTATTTCCTTCATGAAAACGCTCATCATATTTACTCTTTACAATCTGCCTACTGCTCCTTTAAATGTCTTTACTAAACACAATAATTAGTTACGTTTCAGCCTTTCATGTTCTCAGGAACAGGCTACAGTACGTGTTTTTTATAAAGTGAGAGCTCCAGTTTTTTGTCATTAGATGATTCAGTTTCTAAAGTGAAAGATCAGGATCAAGAATCTAACATTTACAGTTGAAGGAAACATTGGTATTTACGGTGTCCAAATGCTCCATTCAAAATGACATCGTTTTTCTTTAAAGAATCAAGTGAAATAACACTCTACAGGAACATGAAGGTTTTAGAAACTCTCTTCATTGACTTCCATTCAATCGTTTTCCAGTTGAGAGGATGTTTCTCCATTTCTTTTATAAATTAGAAATGGGACAAAAGATTTTCAGCGGCTGTAAGAGATTTGTGTTAAGCTGTGACTTTAAGATTATTCCATTGTCTTCTTATCATCAGCCATCGGCGCTTCTTGGTGCACTTTACTGCTTTATACGTCGAAAGGACAGGTCTGCAATAAGTTTGACAGAGATATTGGGCTGTGTAGATATCGTTTGGATTTTAAACGTATTTCACCCACATTTTGAAACATCGCACAAGAAGGTATTCTTCTAAATCGTAAAATGTTTGAACTTAAGTGAAAATGTGTGACGTTTGTGAGAAAAGAAAACGTCTCGGGTTACATATGTAACCCTTATTCCCTGAGAAGGGAACGAGACACTGCGTCGGGAAACTGACACTATGGGGAACGCCTTCGGCGTGACGGCTCTGAAGTATGAATGAAACTAGACCAATCCTGATTGGTGCAACGTAATGCCGTAGTACGTGCCGGCGTACCGGAAGTATAAAAGGGGCGCCGGCTCACCACGGCGCTAGTCTTTCGCGATGAAGCAATTGCTCCCGGGCATGGGGAGGCGTGGCCGGTCGACGCAGTGTCTCGTTCCCTTCTCAGGGAACAAGGGTTACATACGTAACCCGAGACGTTCCCTTTCGAGGGAACTCGCACTGCGTCGGGAAACCGACACTATGGGGAACGAAATACCCACTACGCCACACCGATCCATGCCTAATCTAGGTTATGAGGCTGGAGTGCATGCCCCCCTTAGGACGAAAGCACCCTAGCGCCTGGCGCCTCAGGGAGATGAACTGACCGTCTGCTTAGTTGCGGGCAGATCCCTCTTAGGAGACCCGAATCACACTAACAGTTGGTTTGATTTTCTCCACTGCGAAGACTTACGCAAATAGGTTTGCAGTGCTCTGACCAGACAGAGCAAATGAAGTCTCGCTTCTTCAGCCGACACGCACGCGGAGGATGCAATACCTGCAAGACCGTAGGCCGCACAGCCTC
>JALDNG010002484.1:0-37973 GCA_024349245.1 Neodontobutis hainanensis | reverse complement strand
TGTGCGCACTAAGTCAATTTCATTTGCGCGGTATTCGACAACGGTTTAACAAATCAACTTTCTTTATATAACTTTTTGTCAGCATAGTCTGGAGATGATGTGGTTCAATTTTCATGAAAATTGGCGCCACGGCCTAGGAGGAGTTCGCAAAGTACGTTTTTAGAAAATCCAAAATGGCGGAAAAACTATCATGGCGGAAAATGACGTCATAGGGTGCAATCAAATCGGCTTGAGCTAAGGAATCAGAGGAAAAAGAATTTTAATTCTAGGCCTTACGGTTCAAAAGTTATTAGCATAAACATAAGTCCAAATTTGAACAGTTGGTGGCGCTAGAGATATTAAGTTAGACACTTCCAATTTGCTAGGATCAATGATTGGACTGTCCTTAATGAGTGTGCCAACTTTCATCATTTTCCACTGCGCTTCTATGGCCTGCCATAGACTTCATGCGGAAGAAGAAGAATAATAATAATAATAAGAACCGGAACAAAAACAATAGGTGCCTCCAGCACCTTCGGTGCTTGGCCCCTAAATACCAGGTAACCTGAATCTGAGGCCACCTCCTCTGCCCAGAGATGGCTTTTCCAGTTGAACAAAAATGGCTTCCTTCACAGTTTGCATTTGTTTTTCTTTAGTTTCCTTCTTTTCTTTTTCAGTTCTCAAATCACTTTCTGTAAAACTTTGAAATACGTATAATACAAATTAGCAGGCCATTTCATTAGGCTACATGAGAAAGCTTACATTCATTCGGTATAAACTAACACGTGGACACAAGCAGTCAAATACATCATCAAAATAATATTTTCAAATATACATTTCCAGACTATAGGAGATGCAAGATAAACTGCTTAAATAACATTATAAAATGACTTGTACTAACATGTATTGAAATATCCATATACTCTACTGCTGTATGCACTGTGCGTACCTTGAGGGATGGCTTTTTTGTGTGTGCATATTTTTTTTATTAATTTATTGAAATTTTTTGTTTAATGTTTAGAAAGTAAGATAAAAAAATATAGATTACTTTGTAAAAGTTAAATTGGTCTCTGCCATTGGGTCTTTGCATATATTTTGGGTGTATTTTGTACGTCTTAAAATACATGTAATTGGTTAGTTTGTTTGGGTGGCCCTTTTTCTACAAATGAAAAACAACATAACAGATCAGAATGAATAACTGCCTTTAATGTGTTGATGCACTTCTAGACTGTGCCGATGCTGAAATAGAGTTATGGGAGCAGGTTAATAGTTCGCATCTCTCAGGTTTTAAAGTACCGTGGAATTCTCCCCCATTATAGGCTACACTGTAATCTCAAAGTGTTTGTAGACTATACCAATGTCCACCAGCTCAGCAGAGCATATTGAGGTGCCTGAAGACAGGACTGTGTTCATTAATTCGGTCTGATCATGTGTTCTTTAACATGACCTTATTAGACACTCGTCCACCACTGATTTACTGACTCCATACTTAGTAGCTAATATTATGTTTTGTATTTGCTGAACTTTGACCTTTTTTAGATATAGTCATAAGTAATGGCTTCTTACGCTCTACTACTGTACATAGTGGAGGGGTCTGTCACAAGAAGCAGCAGTCTAAACCCTCCTGAACCTGTCATAAGTCTAGAAACATAAAATAATTTATTTTTTCTGCTCTCTCTCCAGTTATCAGCTTGCCCCTTAGCACTCTGCCTGACGTCTGCTAGGCTTTACCTCTGCAATCTAGGCTTTATTGTCTTAATTAAAACAGAACCTGTTTAATTATTTGAAACCACTCGAGTGCACGGAGATGGAGGGACCCCGATGAGAGCCTGTGAGTGGGGAGTCCTGACATTTCAAATCAGGCTCTTCAAGTTCAAAAGCAGCAGTTCTTATCATTTTCCTCCCCATTCCCCCTTCTCTCTTCAGCCCGGGCCACCTTCCTCATTTCCCCATCCTCAGTGGCTTTGAGAGATTAACAGTTTGAAGAGCCGCGCTGTTAAGAGCCTGTTTCAAGTCTGCCACATCAAACACATCTGTGATTCTGACAGGACTGCTCTGGCTCCTGTTTGTATCCAATACGTCTTTTCTTATCTGTAGCAGCAGCTCCTAACCCTAATATTTACGCATCTGTCATTGTTTTTGGCTTTCAAGCAGGTTTGCGTGAGGAGGCGAGTGAGGTTGAACTGGAGCGAACAATGCAGCATGAACCTCCGGACACAGGTGAACACCTAACACATACGCATGCTTCTGTTTGGTATGGCTCACAAACAGTTTCCAATGTCAGAAAAGGCTTAGAAAGATCCCCAAATCTGGTCACACCATTGTTGAAACTAAGACAGAAGTGGTGCTTTAATAATGGCTATGTCCATACAGTAAAAAGTAAATTAAAAACTCTATTTAATACAAAGAAAATGATGAAAGGTGGGTTAAGTGACTTGCCCAGGGACACAATGACAGTAAGAACTGGGAGAGCGGCAATCAAACCCCAACCTTCCAGCTATAGGACGGATAACACTTGAGCCGCTGTGCCCAATATATCATCATAAAATATCTTACATACATCCCAGAACAGTCAGAAGCAGAAATAAAAATTCAGCAGAGGCCTTCATACAGTGTCATATTAATATTATTAGTTTTGTTATTATTTTTATTTTTATATGGTATAGCATTGTCTATGGTACTGGGCTACTGCTAACCTGTAGCACCTGCTTCTGTGTAATGTGGCAATCCCACTACACAAGGACAGTCACAGAGCTCCAGAGAAATGGCAGCGTTTACTGTTGATGTGGATAAGTGACACACCAGAGGGCTGTTCCATAAAACTAGCTTGCCCAATAAGCTAGACTTATTTGGACAATTCTGGCTCATTTTGTTATCATTTCTGTTTTAACAGGCTCATCCTGTGTCACACTCAGTCTCTGGAAACGTATGCAGGTGGCTGAGTCTGGCTGAGCAAAAATTAACTTTTATCCCAAAGTAAAGAAAAACAAACACTCATGATCTGTCTCTCTAATGTTCAATCAGATTAATTAACTTTACTAACCACTAGAACCATCAAATAAATGTTTAGACAAATTAAAAATTATAAGACAGATAATAATCTACATAAGAATAAGGCAGCCTTTTTGGTATTTCATTTAAATTATATTATAATCTTAAATATTATATGTATTTGACATGTGGAGCCTTGCTTACTCTATTATCCTAGTGTTATTTTTTGGGAGATATGTAAAGTGAAAGACAAAGTCCTTTTTGTGGACCGAGTCATCCTCAACAGATTTAATTATATCTGTGTTGGGTTATTCTTGTGCAGCTCAAAAGTACCACTTTCTGACTTGTGTTAAAAGCATTTAAATCAGATATAATTATTTCAGTTCTCTCATTCACTCTAATGCCCCGTCACTAAATCTCCGTTCCTCGCTCGTCTTTGTTTACTCCGTTTGTTCAGGAGGTGGGCGTTTCTGTGCTGTAGTTTTTCATTGAGGCTCGATTCAATCAACGTTCGACTTCAATCTCACTTATTAAGTTCAGTTAGCCTGGCTCTAAGCCCAGAGTGGTCTTAATGGAACAGGATAAGGCTCGACTACTATGTTTATACTAATGCAGCTAAAATTCAGGCTGAAACCATGCTTTTTTTATGGAATATTCCTCCAAAGAAATACATTGCTACTGTATTGTGCCCTCTAAAGGAGCCGATAAAAAACTGTATATTGTATATGTGCCAGTATGTAAACAATTAAATATCAAACACATGTAAGTGATAAAATGCATTCCAGACAGACTATTGTTAAACATGTCAGTCCATCATTTATGTGCAGCTTAACAGGAAGTACATTTCTTCAGCCTAAAACGATCTGTTCATTTCTCACTCAAAAATAGATAAATATCAAAAACAAATAGGAGACTACATGCTGAACATTTTCGGCAAATAAACTCCAACATATTTTGAAGTTAATTTTAGTTATTGATTATGTACGAGACTTTCTGATAGACTTGGCCATTTTTTGTGAATTAAAATGACTTAAATAAATCTGAAAAAAAAATCTCTCTTTTTTTCTAATTTGTGACATATTAGAGTGAGTCCTTATATTGCAGAAATCTTCTACATGCAGCTGTATCACATTCCTACCTCTGACCTTCCACATGAGGCTATTCACTTATGCAACTTGGAATGACGTCACCTCGACTAATGTTGCTGTCTTCTTTAACACAACAGTGGAAACAAGTCAGATCAGAGACTGTTGTCGTGAACAATTTGTTATTTTGTATGTTTTCTTCTACTAATGCCACAATAATATGAACAGCCCTTGCTTGAAGTGAGACTTGTGTTTAATCACACTCTCTGCTTCCATACAACCATTGCCCATCTCATATCAAGATTCACACAGACAAATAACTTCATACACACTTTGTTTGGAGAAAACAAATGGAAGAGACAAAGAGCCGACTTTAGCCAAGATTGTGTTAGAGTCCATTACAGAGAGTAGGCATTGCTCATGGTGGCGGGAGAGGCTCCAGAGCAATAGGATGTGTTACATGACGTCTCTTCCCAGTGGCCATCTCATTAGTCTGACCTTGGTGCAGCCCGCTCCTGTTGAACTCTGGGTAATGAAGCTGGCGTTTGCAAATAGAAAAATAAGCAGGCGTGGGCTGAGATGCCTTCTCTGTGTCTTTATCTGCGCCTCTCCTCCTGCTGGTGTCACGCTCTATCACTCCTCCTCCTCTGGTCCGCTCCTTCAGCGGGGTCCAAACTCCACTTTTCCTTCTGATTAAGGAACGTTTGTGTGAGCCAGGGCCTCCTCACACAGAGTCCCTCATTCATGCGCTGCCACAGTAACCAGCCTATTATCTGACAGTTCCACTCCACTGACCTGCCCAATAACAGCTTTCACATTCAGAGCGTGTGTGTGTGTGTGTGTGTGTGTGTGTGTGTGTGTGTGTGTGTGTGTGTGTGTGTGTGCGTGCGTGCGTGCGTGCGTGCGTGTGTGCGTGCGTGCGTGTGTGCGTGCGTGCGTGTGTGTGCGTGCGTGTGTGAGCGCACCGGCACATACACCTGGGAGATTGGCCTGTGTTATAAACATTTACGTGGGGCTAACAGATCATCTCCGAGATGGGCAATTGCTCCGACTCCCCTGTCCCCTGGGGAATTGAAAGCCTGAGATTAGTGAGATGATAGCTTTTCAGATTGGCCAGGAAACAGAGATGACTCTGAGCGGTGGAGTTTGTAGAGGTTAGATTGGAGCCGTTTAATGGCAGATGAATTGATGGTTCTCTCATTGTCTCTTCACTTGAAGAAGAGCTAAATCTATTAAGCACCAATGATCCTTTTCCTGTGAAAGGGACACACCAGAAGAAGGGCTTCAAATGGTAAAAAAGTCCAGTGGAAATGAAAGGTTAAAAATACAAGGAGAATTCTCGTCCAATTGAAAGGGAGCAATTATCTCTTTAATTGCCATTACTGTCCAATGGGGCCAATTATCACCTACTGTTACAATAATAACACATTCCCTTCAGTTTGGCTTTATTGTCGCTAAAGGAGAAATGTGGTTTGCAGTTAGTGCTACAATCAAGTAAATCTCCTAAAAGACACATACAGGAACAGACAGTAATTAAAGTCAAACATTTTCTATGTAACTTACACCTCAACATATGGAGCCTGAATAGAATTACAAGAATGTATGTGCTCCTTTATGTAACTCTGGGGCACATCACCATCTTGTAAGGACACAAATCTTCCCAGGACATGTCAAATGAACTCAGATTTACAGCACCACATTTTAGATATTTATTGAAAAGTAAGTCTTATGTGATTCAGGAGTAACCAGTTGCCTCTTTTTGTTCTACAGCATATGTATTCTTTATGTATTTTATAAGCAGGGCCTGCTAGCATCTGGGTGCCCTAAGCAGAAATCCTATTTGATTCCTCCAATCCAGATATTATTTACATATATTTATGTTTAATTTCATGAGTTTAAGATCCGAAAAATTAAAATAGACGATTTCACATTGACAGTCCTTTACTGTTTGTCCTTTGACTTCTTCT
The DNA here is from genome assembly GCA_024349245.1 of Neodontobutis hainanensis. NCBI lineage: Eukaryota > Metazoa > Chordata > Actinopteri > Gobiiformes > Odontobutidae > Neodontobutis > Neodontobutis hainanensis. The sequence goes on along the minus strand of JALDNG010002484.1, from coordinate 31,951 downwards.
TTGTACTCACCTCATGAGGCAAGCAGCAAAGGTAGATAGCTTTACAACAAAATAGGTGTACTTTCCTGCATTTCTGGAGCCTTTTAGATGATGTTAAAATAACACTAAAAGGTGTACATTGTGAGATAATTCTTTTCTGACTTAGTGTCAGCTCCATTGACCTCTAACACACACATTTGTGTTTAAAACATAAAACGACAGAGATCTAAGCTCTGAGAATGGTGGCTGGTAATATGAACATGAGCCAAGTACATGTTAAAGAGTCAGATTTACACAGACTGTGGATGTAACCTGCTCGTTTGGCTCTAACAGGTGAGAGCTCCTGTCTCTCCTCTGCCTGCTCTGTCTATGACAAAAAATAGTTTTATCAACGCTGCTTTAAAAGTCTCACATTTAAACATTAGTCCTATTAGCTTTATAGTTATAATAATAGATTGGAGTTATATAGTGCTTTTTAAGGCTCTCAAAGCACTTTACAAAGTCCATTATTCACACAGTGGTGTTGGAGACGTGGCAGCCATTTTTTGCCTACAGACTCTCCAGAGCTGTGGCACTGGAGGTAAGGTGGGTTAAGTGTCTTGCCCAAGGACACGATAGTATGAACTGCGGGGAGAGCAGAAATCGAACCAACAACCTTCCAGTTACGGGACAACAACTCTACCACTCAACCACTGTTTGTCCTTGTGATGGCCATAGGCCCAGAAACAGGAAGACTCCAATGCAAACCCCAGACACAGGCAGAGAATTCAAAAAGGTTTATTTAATGGCAAAGTAACAAAACAAAAACCAGGAACCAGAAGTAAACAAGGCTAGGCTCTGATAAATAATCCAGGACATGAAATACAAGAAAAAACAGGCTAGGAATATCCACAGAAACACCAGGAACACAGAACAGCCCTCACGGTAGGGAAGACAACGACCTGGCACTGAGTAACCAGGTAAACAGGTATATATAGACACAAACAAGAAGGGACAGGTGAAACACATTAGGGCGGAGCAGGTAATCACACAGGAGGGAAAGACACAAGGCAGGAAGTAGAACACAGACAGGGGTAAGACATTTCAAAATAAAAACCAGGAACTCAAATACAGACCTGACAGAAAAACAGATACAATAACTACAAAGAACATAAGATCAAAAACAAAACCGAGACAGATACACTCACAAAACAGACTGACAACATATACAGGAATGGACAGTCCTCGTTATATTCACGTCATGTCATATTACTGTGGTCCGTTTATTTTTTATTAAAAAATACCATCTAGTGGGAATAAAGTAAATACGTCTCTAAATACAATATATTTTAGGATCTGTGACGAGGTCAGCGGAGAGCATGAGGTCATACCAGTCGGTTCAGCAGCACACGACACATGTCACAGACTGTACTCAACAGACGGTGCCTAAAGGATCTGGAGACCTTACCTTTCAGTAAGAGTCTATTACTCACTAAAGTATATTTTGTTAGGAGGCTACATGTCAGAGCTGAATGTGTGAGTAAGGCTTTTTTGTTTAAATTATCAACCCAAAGAAAAAAGAACATCATAAAACTAATGTTTTGTATTTTTGTTATTTGTGCAGTCAGGGCTGGAAAAGGAATTCCTGTTTCATGGCTTATGTCCCATTAATACGACAACACTGTTCCAATCACAAATAACTATTTGTTTTCCCAAATGTACTATTTTGGGTGTGTTTGCAATAGGATATAATAACAATTAACTAATGTTTAAACATAAGGATTCCTGTCTTAAATACTGAACTAATAAACTTTGTTTCATTTCAAATAAATCAGTCTGAAATATTGTTTTTGTGTCAAATATAATTCATAATGACTATGTGCACAAACACATCAAAACCTTTGGTCATTATATAAAACATTTATTTAAAAAATGTATATGTAAATACAAAAAAATATATACACAAAACATAATGCACTATTTACAAGCAGGAATAAAATAAACTTGGTTGGAAGAGTGAAGAGTGAGGGCCTAAAGTGAAGGAGAGGAGAACTGAGAGACTCTGGTTTATTCCCTGCAGTGACAGCTGCCTTATTTTAGAAACTATACAATGGGTTCCAAATGAAGCAGAACTGTGCTGCTTTTATAAAATGATGAATGTATTTCACATTTGACAAATTCTTTCATCAGTAACTTCCACAGAGAAGGGACCAGACTCAAGAGAAGAGCTCATCCTCTGAACATGGAGCTGGAGCTACAGCTTGTCTTTGAAGAGCTTCTGAACTGGATCTTCTCTGGGGTCTTCTCCTTGGATGTCCTGTATGAAATGTCACATGAAAAAGGCAGAAAAAACATTAACTCATTAACAAACCACCAGGGTTGTGTTTGTATGTCAATGTAAGAGGCTATGAGGGCTTACTGTAAATAATTGTAAGCTTATTTATATTAATAATTATATTACTAAAGTCTTGTCCATTATCAGTGGAATTCAGGTGTTTACATAAGTTTACCCTGGCAGAATTATTGATTTTTTTTTTTTTGGGACATTTTTTAGAGAATATAAACGATAAAATATAACAAGACAACCAATGCCAGAAATGTGACAGACTTAGCCTTAGATGGACTGAGATAACAATTACATCTTAAATTACATCCTGGCTACGTTTATACGTTGTGTCGGTGTCTGGGCTGTACTAGAGGCTGGTCATTTTTTGTTGCTATCAGAGTCCATCTTGATACAAACGCTCAGTAATCTCGCTCGCTGTCATGGCATGTGAAGGTCTCAATCGTCTCATCTCATTATGGTCGGCTCATGTATGGGCAAATAATAACATTATCTGATCTTAAAAGTTCCATAGTCCCTTTAAAAACGGGCTTATATTTTTACATGACTGTTTTTCTCCTATTTAATGTGGGCACGTTAAAGTAAAATGAATGTAAAGGTGTGTTCAACTCGACTCAAAAAAGTCAAGAGATAGTGATCAGCAGTAAAGAGAAAGTAAAGGAGATATCACTCTTTCATTCCTCTTCTACTCTTTAAACTGGACAGGTGAGGTTACACCCTGGACAATGGCCAACATTTAAAGACATGCACTAAGAGACTTCAGGGGACATGCAGGACTCTCCCAGAGAGGCCAAGTGTCAGCCAACCATGAAAATGTTCCACTTCTTGCTGTGAGACAGGATTGCTGTCATTGTGCATCCCATAATGTAATTTCTGCCAAGTCAAGAAATTAAATGAGGCCTGGGTAAACGGCAGGAGTAAGACTGTTAATACATACTGTATTAACAGTCTTACTCCTAAAAAGGAGTGGCAACTGTGTTTTGAATATCGGTCATGCTAAGGTTAAAGATTATTTTGTGCTGTCTGGAAAAAAAAGAAACACAAAAGAAAAAAACAAATATGTTCAGTTTTTCTCTGAGCCTCTTGTTCTTTCCTCTAAAAGGAGAAGCAATGCCTCTTTGTCAATGTTTTGTGATTACTACATTTAATATGAACCAAAGTTAACTCATTTACCTCAAACAAGCACATTCAATAAAAATCAGGCTTTGACAACAAACCAGCACACATATTTTCACTGTAGAGACAGAACAAGCTCCGTACCGTTTGTTTCCAGCAAATTTCCTTTTGATTTTAGTTAGGTGCTCTGTTCTGAGTGACTTTAGACATTTCCTGCACTTTGGGCTAGTTCAGCCCGTCAAAGAGTCATGTTACAGGTCTGTTCCTCTCCTCAATACAGAAAATGTGGATGGCACTTGCAAATTATATATATGCACTTACATATAAGTGTTTGAGAACAGCACACAGCTCAGTGTGAAAGCTCCCTGTTCCTGAGGACAGTGGCTGCTTGGTTTTATTGCTTGACTACTCCCAAATAATGAGCTGGATGTGGGAGCATGTATCTCGAGGACATGAGTAAACTGTTGCTATCATTACACCTGAGCAATAACAACATTTACGAACTGCTTAAACTGTAATTGTACCCTTATTGAGGTCACTAAATGTAAAATCAGCAGCACCACTGTAACCCATTAAAGTTCAGTTTCTCTGTATATTTAAATTTAGTTAAAAAACCTTAGGTACTATTTAGTAGAAATTCCACTGCAGTTCTGTTTAAGAAAGAGGAGTGCACAGAAATAATGTGCAGAACAAAGCAATTATAGCTCATCACAGCTCTGCGTGAACAAAAGGCATTAGTGCATGAAATAGTCTGTAAGGATAAGAATTAAAATAGTCTGTCATTATCAGATGAAGAGTAGAAAGGAGTGATAAGAACTACAGAAGCTGAATGGAAACATTCAACTCTACTTTGATCAGAACAAAAACAATAAGTTTGGCATATGATTATTAAGAGCATGCAGGACACACAAACTCTCCAAAATACACCTTGCTATTATTTCAGTTGTCATAGGTTGGAAGTCTTTTTAGCATAAGCTGTCAATAAATCCTAGTTTGCTTCATTAGTGTCATCTCAGAAATGTGATATGATGATGTTTACATGTCTGTCCCCTCGGTCAGAGTTGCCAGAAGAGTGTTTTGACCAAGACCAAGACACAGGTTGTCTTACTCTCATTGATTAGTCACTAAATTGTATTTATCAGTGTTTAACACAACCATGTGGAAGACATGGCATTTCAGTTTGTAAATTCATGAGTGTATGTGCATGCCCCACTTAATTTTCTTTCTTTTTTTAAAACAGGGGGATACAATAGTCATGTTCCCAGTGATATAGTTCTAGCAATGCTGTCCATCTAGAATAATTCATTAATCCAGCTAAGACTTTGTTATATTTAAAAATGCTTGTGTTTAAAATGCTTCCTGAAAGTGTCTCATCTGCCGTTAGAGCTATCTACAGAAATCAAGAGACAATATTTACTACTATACGCAGTCAGCACTAAAAACATGTCCTCTCCTGCTGTAGTGAGTGCAGCATTGTTTGTGTGAAGAGAACAGATGCAGATTCAGAGTGTCTCCTCCTGCTGACACTGTCTGCTGCATGAGTGTGTGATGGGCAGCCTCATGGCTCCAACAGATGCTGAAGAATCACTCAGACACGCTGGCTTGCCTGGTTACCGGGGGCAACACTGTAAATCTGACATTATGGGCTGTTGACAGAAGAAAGGGTTGTTTGCATAACCCACAGTGAGTTAGAGGAAACTCACAGAGCTGCAGTCCTTAGTGGGCTGTAGCCTCATACGGGCTGGAGGCCTGTTGTACAGAGCAGCCCATCTGGAGGCACTAGGGTGGGGTTAGATTGATGTCTATATATTTAATATCTCAACATGAAGGGTGTGATGGAGAGCAGTGATGAGTGTGGGAACTGTGGTTTTAAGCGGCTCACAGGAAACTAGATCTGGTACCTGGCCTCAGCAGCCCGAACCGTGAAATCACACACTCACGTGTGGACGTAGATGGTAACTGTCAAAGTGAACATTCTAAACTCTGGCTTGGGCACATCATTTTATGTATTTTCAAATAAATAAATAAATAAATAAAAAATATGTGAGACAAAGTGTTGCCCACTTATGATATTGAATAAATAGACCAAATATTTTATGTTTACATCAATAAATACATTGATGTGAGACAGAGGGGAATCAAATTGGGCCTAAGCTGGTCTACCAAGTAGGGAGGCCATGAGTGAAGCTATTAATTGTAAAACAATTGTGTTTACTCTTTTTAAATCCTAATGACAACAGAAACTACCCATGGTTCTAATACCAATGAGAACAACAGGGGTGAAAAGGGTATTTCCCTGAGCTTTGCCTTATGTTAGTTTAAATGGTGCAAATAAAAGACCATTTGCCAGCGCAGATCCTGTACAAAAGCTTGACCCAGTCTATAAAATTAGAATGAAAGAAAAATTTCTTTAACACTTCAAAGATGTATTCCAGTTCAATGCAATCAAAAGCTTTTTTGACATCCATTGTTACAATGGCACCAAGTATTTGATAATAATTGAGATAATGGTTAATATTAATCAAACGCGTCTAATACTGTTTGAAGACAATCAACCCTTAATAAATCTGGTCTGGTCTGGTCCGTGCTCACAATGTTTGGCACTACCTGCTCTAGCTTATTAGCCAGTACTTATTAGTATTTATTACCTTATTAGCCAGACAATATTTTCGGGGCACATTTTATGCATGAATTCATGCAGAAATCTATAAGAACATGCTAAGGGTTAAATTAGGGTTAGGATGAAACTGTAATGAAAACATGATCATTCCTGGTGATTCATTAGAGTCCTGCATAAATTAATCCATGAATCCATGATAAAAGTGTTGCCATATTTTCATGTCTACCCTGAGAACACTGATTGGACAGTAGGAAGAACAAAGTTCTGGATCCTTATCTTTTATAGGTATTTACAGTGTTCAAAAGATGTACTGAAAACTTAAAGTAATAATGTTTATTATTCATTAATTGTTTATTCTGTACTGCTACTTGAAAAAAGTATACAGAAAATCAGTTCACTGTGTGTCTTATCAGACTGGAAATAATGCTGTTGTATTATTTTTCACCAGAGAATAAATCTCTGGGCTCACCAAATACCTTATATACGGTAGGTTCTGACACGCTTCAATTTCCCAAAAGGGTTCAAAACAGCAACAGCTGTTTGTACTTTTAAGTCAGTCAGTGTTTGGCTTTATAAATTTAATCATTTTATTTATTGTCTACGCTGCATTAAGCAATATATACTGCAGATATTGAGTACATAAATTTTATGAAACTGCTGCAGCTCTATGAATGTAATAGATAGGAATTAAACACAAACAGTTTGTTTCCTGCAGCAGCTGTACCTCCAACCTCTCACTGCTATACTCCAAGGTTTACTCTCTTACTTGTATTGAATATTGACAATACATCTATGTGCTTCAGTCTGAAATAGACACAACTTTTGGACACAATCTGTGGACCTAGCAGAGAGTGGAAACATGTGCCTCTTAAAGATGTTAAACGTACCAAGCTGCCCTGTACTGAGCCAACCCATATTCTAACGTTACCAACAGTGGAAACAAGGCTCCCGACAGTTTGACAGTGGTCACATTGTCAAACCTTTCTTTTCAGAGGCCTTTTTTATTTGAATATACACAGGTCCACGTGTGCTGTAAATGTGGACTATAGAACCTGGATATCAAGGATATCATTGCTCACTGTGGCTCATTTTTCAGGTTTTGGTTTCTGGACTTCTTTCTGCAGCCCAGAATGCATAGTGTCCTGCCACAACATTCCAACTGATGCACTTCCACATACTATGCTGAATAAACAAGCAGTGTTTTAAATAGATATTTACAGATAGAGATTATGTTATTCATACAGTTTGAAAACACATAGACAGAAGAGTGAGTCCTGGTCTGGGTGTTTCCTGTGGCACCAGCAGGAACAGTCATTATGCTCTGCGGATCAATGGCAGAGGTCTGTGCACAGCAGCAGCACTCAGGTCATAGAGCTGACAAAAGCACAGCGGCCAAATGAGTTCCTTTAATACGGGGGAAAAAAATATGAACTTTCTTGCTTCGTCCAAAACTGCTTCAAAGCCACATTATGATGAAATAAGGACAGATTCACAAGTGTCTAGTTTTGTTTGGGAGTTTTTAATGATATCAGGTCCTCTGTCTAATCATAAAGGTCCTCTGTTCTGACTGAGAGCAGGATGTTTGGAAGGTGACCTTTCTTTTGGAACACCCCCAGATTAAAGGTAAGAGTTTCACAAAGAGCTCTATTAACACAGCACACATATAATGTAGAAACAAGATGGGCCATGCTGCCATTAGCATGAATAATGTAGCAGCCATGTTAAAACAACACTACGCTCCATGTGCAATGTGTCAGTCACACACACACACACACACACACACACACACACACACACACACACACACACAGACACAGTTATTAGTTACTCTAGTTTTCATCTCCAATATTCTCTATGCTCAGCGCACATTTTTTAAGCAAGGAACGGGAATCATTGTTGTGTGTAATTATGAAGACAATGTTGGGAGGGATTATCAAAGAAGTGAGGGCGAGATAAGACGGCAGCAGATGAAGAGGGGAGCTGAGGAGGAGAGGAGCGGAGGGAGATTAGGTCGGCCTGCTACCGTCTGACTGCGCACTGGCAGGGTATTAGCATGATAAAGACGTATAGAATAGGGCAGAGCAAGGCTTTGGACAGCTCACAATGATATCAGCAAAGCAGGCATCTGCAGCAGCACTGCAGCACTGGGACATGTGTAAACATGCACAGGGGTGGATTAAACTGCAGGCCACCGGGGACCAAGTACCATCAACAGAACAACAATCATTGGCTGTGTCCGAATGTACTCCTAGTCCCTAACTTCTCAATCACTATATAGTGTTTCACTATATAGTGGACTATATAGTGTACTCAATTAATGAATGGTTTTGGACACCACACCTGTTTTTTGTTTGCCAGAAAAGACGTAGCACCGGCGCATTTTTATACGCCATACACTGGACTTCCTGCTACAAACTCGGGCAAACAAAAACTCACACTAAAGTAGTTTCACAATTCTTCAACATTATATTAAATGATAATAAAAAATGATTTGCCTAGTTCTGATTGTTTTCTTGATGCACACTTACCCATCTGCCAATTACAGTTAATTCATATCAATTTCAAGGTATATTTTTACATTCCTAGACTTTATAAATCTCTATTGGGTTTTGTTGTGCAAGAGAATTTTCAGTATGTAGGCTATGCAACAATATGATAAAATCTTATTTAACCATATTTGTTGTTATATATGTATGCTGTGCTCTACTCACACTGGACATAATTTTTGCACCACTGACCTAGATTTTATCTTGTGCCACAAAATACTTACAGCTTACCATTTAGAAATGGCACCAAATATAAATCTTTCTTATTACAATTATTCAAATCCTTATAAGAAGGATACAAAGACGACACACAATATGGAGGCGGAGACAATCCATCCTCTGAAGACGACGTCTGCACTGATTTGTTCTTGCTAAACTAGCAAGACGTCATGAAATTGTAAGTGAAGCCCAATTGTCTGTTACAAATTATGTATTGTGTCAGACCATTTCCCTTCATTGGATGAACTCCCGGAAACAGCAGCTGGTTTTCAGCAGTTGGCAGGATCTGTGGGTTTTACTAAAGTTGTGGGGAGCATTGATGACTGCCACATCAGAATCAAGCCCCCTACTGTAGATACACAAGGTTATTTTAAGAGAAAGCTGTTCCATTCAAATCAAACACGAGCTGTTTGTGACCATAAAATGTAAATTTATTGATATATTTGTAGGTTACCCCAGCTCTGTCCATGATGCTAGAATTAAAAACAGTCCTTTATAAGTAAATGCCCTTAGAGAACAATATCAGTCACAGTGACATCTGAAATATGAACAGCCTTAGTAATAACCAGGTCCAGACTGTGATCTTTGTTATGGATCGGCTCATTAACATGCTGACAAAGACCAAGACTATCAAGAATTATTGAAAGTTCTTTTGGCATTCCTGTCACAAAAATTATCCACATGCACATTAAAATCACCTGATAAGACTGCCTGTTAGCATTCTGTGCAGATAACCAAAATAATTTCAGTAAGTCATCAATAAAATCATGACATTGTTGCGGCAGTTTGTAAAGAACTATACATATAATATAAATGGAGGGGGAAGGGGGGTACATGGTCCTATTGGGGCTGTCCAGGGTAGTGGTGGGGCTGTTGATGGTGTCACAGTCAGAGGAGGATCCTTAGTATTATTATTATTATTATTACATCAATTTTATATAGCGCTTTTCTGGGGACGCAAAGATGCTTTACATATCAATTATTCATTCATACACAGTCACACACTGATGATGGTAAGCTACAGCTGTAACCACAGCTGCCCTGGGGCACACTGACAGAGACGTGGCAGCCATTCTGCGCCTATGATCATCACATTCTTACACAATCATACAAGGCAAGGTGTATGTGAGGCAAGAGTGCTTTTTATCCGGTGGGTTATTAATGGCTTCTAAGGGGACCCTTTCTTAATTTAAGAGGGCACCAAGAACCATTTAGGAGTCTCAGGGAGTGCAGGAGATCTCCGTTAGTCTCCTGACAGGAATCAGGGACAAACCAGGGACACATTTCTTATGTACCTTATGTGTCTTGTTTATCTGAAAACCTTTTTTTTTGTAGTAGTTTTTTTTTTTGTGAGTGAGAATTGGCTGGGATGAGAATCAATATCAATAAAGTGTGAAGCCATGGTTCTCAGCCGTGAAAGTGTGGCTTGTCCTCTCCAGTGAAAGGGTGAGTAAGTTCTGGAGGGGTTAATGAGTTCTTGAGGGGTGAGTGTGATCTAGGTTCTGTAGGTGGTGAGTAAGTTCTGGTGAGGTCACAGTGCTGGTGAGTGTGTCGTGGGCATACTCGATCCACAGCTGGTGGTCAGCCCAAGACAAGAGCTCCTGCGAGGTGACGCAGGTCAGCACAGTCTTCAACTTTTGGTTCATCCTCTCTGTCTGTCTATTGCTCTGTGGATTGAAACCAGATGAGAGGCTAACTGAAGCTCAGAGGAGGGAACAGAACTCTTTCCAGTAGGCAGAGGTGAACTGAGGACCTCGGTCAGAGATGATGTCAAGAGGGAAACAATGTAGACGGAAAACGTTCTGTAACAGCAACTCGGCCGTCTCATTTGCCGAGGGAAGCTTGGGTAAGGGAAGGAAGTGGGCCCACTTGGAGTAGCGGTCAACCAATGGTGAGCACCACAATGTTTCCCTTGGAGGGAGGTAACCCTGAAACGAAGTCAAGGGAGATGTGGGACCAGAGACAATGCGGAACCGGGAGAGACTGAAGAAGACCGGCCGGAGCTTAATGCAACGTCTCGTGCTGGATGCAGACAGAGCATGCTCCCACAAATTCCCTCACATCCTCCTCCAAAGTGGACCACCAGAACCTTTGACGCAGAAAATCCACTGTTCTCTTCAACCCCCCGGATGGCAAATGAGCCTGGATAAGTGGCACCACTCATCCAGGCGATCCTCAGGACAAGAACTGGGACACACCTCGGCCTGGGCAGCCTTCACCTTTTCCTCCACACTACAGGAAGCAATCGCCCTCAGGTGGTAGGGTGGTAGGGTGGGTTCTGACCCCTATAGTCAATGCAGGGCTGCAACGTGCAGTCCTTCTTTACAAAGAAAATCCCCGCCCCGGCAGGAGACGATGAAGAACGGATAAGCCCCGCTGCCATGGAGTCGTCTCCATGGCCGCCTTCTGAATACAGGCATCCCTTAGGGGGTGACATACCAGGTAACAGGTCTATAGCGCAATCATATTGGCGGTGAGGTGGCAGCGATGTGGCCTTAACCATATTGAACATCTCTGCAAAGTCTGTGTACTCAGAGGGCAACCGCCCCTGGAGGTTTGCCCCTGGAGACGGCCTGGCAAGAGGAGCCCTACTTCAGGATGGCTACTGTGGTCCAATCAATGTGAGGGTCATGGCGTCTTAACCAAGAATATCCTAAAATGAGGGGAATGTGTGGGCTTGAAATAACATGGAACCTTACAGTCTTGTCGCCCAAGATACGTTCTTAAAAACAGAGCTTTGAAAGTACAAATGTTTGCATGTTAATAATGTATGCATGTTGGGCTTTTTAAGGGTTTGCTGAGTAAATGTTATAAATGTGTTTAGAACAAGCGGCATACTGAAACATTGAGAGCACATTTTCAACATAAACAGTACCTTCTTCTTGTTATCGTTTTGCTTTCCTCAGTTTGTCACTGTGCACTGTTCGCTGCCTGTGCAGTCTTCTCTAGTCTGGTCTAAAAAAGTACCACATCTATCTCTTAAATGACTGCTCTACAAGACCCAAGGAGTCTAAAGTGTGATAAATTCATTTGCTGCTACATCAGGACTTCTTCTGACTTTAAATATCTACCAAAATATTTATCTAAATAAATTCTTTAAATATCTACTGTCCTAGTGTCCTGATTCTGCAACCCCTATAAGACATCTTGAGATCAATTCATGTGAACTTAGATAAAATGTTAATAGTCTGCTGTTAATAGTCTGCTGTTGGTACCACACAAACTGATCTGGGATTTTTTTTTTATTGGTGTTATGCGATCGACACTGTTAAACCAAATATATACATGTACCACATGGAGGATAAAACCTATTTATTTAAAATGGCTTTTTGCACTTAATGACTCTGTGACACTGCTCTGTTTTTATTGTGTAAATGTGTTTTTAAACCTATTTGTAATTATTTTTTAATGTTTTTAAGCATCTTGGGTCAATCTTTGGTTGTTGGAAGGCACTATATAAATAAATATTGATTGATTGATTTAATCATACACTGTACTTGCTTAGACTCAACAGGAACACAAGCGACAAATCCCAAAACGTGTTTAAAAAAACCCCATCACCAGCCACTGTTTGCTTAGTTCCTAGCTGGCCTCTGCGCTACTAAGTGTTTAGTTAAAACTGCATAGAATCAGGAGCTGTGTTGTCTGTGTGTCTATTGAATCCACTTATTCATTTATGCTTTTTAAATGTAGAAGCTAAATAGGCTTATAACACATGAACACCAGAAAAACTAAACAACAAAAATGACAACACAATAACTATACACACATCTGGCTACCCCAACCACAGCTATCAAAACCCAAACAAAAACAAAATATATATATATTATAAACTGATCCACATAAATTTTTTTTTTGTTTGGTCAAAAAACAATATAAAAATAAAATAATAATATTAAAAAAATCCGTTTCTCATTCGTTCCTGTCTCACAGCGGTCACCTGAGCCTGCGGTGCTGTGTGACAGTCAAACTGATCTCAGACCTGTCTGCACTAGTCCCGCCTCCCACACGTTTTGATTGCGTGCCTCTGTTAATGCTTGCATGTGATTGGCTCAGCATTAACTTGGGAAGAGCCAAACAGGTAGCAGCGTGCAATTCACTAGGAGCTGAAAAATATTCACAGCGAGAGAAGACCTTTATTAATCTAATATAAAAATAATGCCTTAATGCAGCTGTGGAACACAAAGGTTAGTGACATGAGGCTGGAGACAGACTGCAGTCAGAATAAGACCAGGTCAGGAGTGGATTTACAGCCATTTACAGCCAGTCACTTTGCTAATGTTTACAGCCAACAGCATATTATCCATCATCTTATAAAGCCTGTCTTATTACAGCCGAGCACAAGGTTGGGCTAACAGTCAACGCTAAACAACAGCTGCAGTGATTTTCAACAGTCTAAAATGTACATACAAGATTTGCACTAATTACACTACGCTACGTTACTCTAAAAAAGTCTCTCTTTGGTATGAATGCTGGAACTATAACTACAAGAATAAAAACTATAAAACCAATGTACAGTTTGTCTGTTTAATCCAGCTCAGAGAAAGGTACATGTTCAGCGCTGGCACACAATATGATGTTAACATAAGGTCGGAATAAATTGTGTTGATGGTCAACTCGACACCACAACAGTAATAATCTTTGGCCGTGCCCCTCACAGGAAGCGGGCGCTGTAACTGTATCAGTACTTTTCCACTGTGTCCAGTCAGCAGTGACCAACTGGTTCTAACCGGTCTTAACAGGTGAGATATTAGGTGTCCTAATCTAGGCTGCAATGTAGCGTGCGATGTGAACAAATAACAAGTATAAATAGTTATAAGAGTGCATCTCAATAGAAAAACACTAATAATACTGCATTACTTGTTTTGTCATCCATTAATTGTCATCATACACTGGGTAACTCAAAGTGTTTTATCAGAAATAGGCCGAGTGCAGATAAAAACACTTTAAGTTGTAGTGTAGGTGGAGCTAAAGAGGAAGGTTTTTAACCTCCTTGAACATTGTTAAAGTTGAGGCTGTTCCAGGTTTTTGCTGCATGAAACTTAAACGCTGCTTCACCCTGTTTAGTTCTAACTCTGGGCACGAGCAGAAGGCCTGTCCCAGATGTTCTCAGAGTCCGAGGAGGTTTAGAAGCAACTAGCATTTCAGAAATATATTCCGTGCTAAACCATTCATTAAGAAACCAACTGTTTTAAAGTCTATTTTCTGAGCAACAGGAAGCCAGTGCAGAGATTTTAAAACTGGACTGACGTGGTTGTACTTCCTGGTGTTAGTTAGAACCCGAGCAGCAGCGTTCTGAATAAGCTGCAGCTGTCTTAACCCTCGTTTTGAGAGACCAGTGAGCAGGCCGTTACAGTAATCTAACCTGCTGGAGATAAAATTTCCAGATAAGTAAGATAAATAAGATTTCTCTAAGTCTGGTTGAGACATTATTCCTTTGACTCTGGAAATGTTTTTAAGGGGATAAAATGCTGATGATGTAACTGACTTAATGTGACTGTGGAAAGTTAAGTCTGAGTCCATGATGACCCCTAGATTTCTAACCTGGTTTTTAGATTTTAGAGAAAGAGACTCGAGGTGACTGCTGAAATTTTCTCTTTGTTTCTGTCCCAAAGATAATTATTTCAGTCTTGTTTCTGTTCAGTTGGAGAAAATTATTTTGCATCCACACATCAATCTGTTCGATGCAGTGACACAGTGAATGCATTGGTCCATTTTCACCTGCTGTGAGTGAAATGTAAATCTGAACTACACAAATGTGCCAAGAAAAGTTATCAAGGAGATTGTTTTGATAAATTTGGATGTGGCCAAATTGAGGCTGTAAGGGTGCAACTATTTTGGGAAAAATAAAATTTAATCTAACTCTCTCAAAGATTGTCAAAATTTGTTGCATGCAATACATTACTTGTGCACATTACACAATAACATGCCAATAATTGGACTGTGTTTTAAAAGATATCACCCCCAGCACCCCCTAACGATTTTGATTTTAGTTAGTTGTAGAGCCATGACAGTTAGTTACTCAAATAATTTCTGATTTATTAAATTTACATCAGAAAAATTGGATTTATTCTATTTATGGCTTAAGTACAGCCTGGTTACTGACTTTATCTTATTGACTGTTTAAACAGCTGTGTATCAGATGCTGTTGAGGAGAAGCAGTCTTTTGTGAAATCAGATAAGGTTGTGCAGCTCTAACGCTGTGTTGTTTTCTTCCACCGACAAAATAAAGTGGTTATAACTGCAGTAAAATGGCAAAGCATTTATTTTGAAAGGATTACAGGAAGTGTAGAGTAGCAGCAAACAGTAACTTAACAATATTACAGTGGAACTTGTGTGTATACAGTAGTTTTTCCGCACCTTGGATGTAAACAAGATGCATATTTAAGATAAAACCAGATGTGTTTAAGGTCCGGGACAGAGCAACGCTGAGAGAGCATGGGATTTACAGAGTCCTCACTGTCAGAACACATGCAGTTTTCCTGTCAGTTTTGGTTCAGTGCTTGTTGGGACCTTTGCATGTTGGGGGCCGTAGGCAATCGTCTATTCTTGGCTAATGGTAAGCACGCCACAACGTTCCTTTTATTTGCAGATTCAGTGCAGTTGCAGTTGCAGTGGTTTGTTTCTTCATATCTTCATATATTTCTAGGCTGTCTGTCACGCACTGCTCTTTTAAGGTCTATCCATAGATTTTCAATTATGTTGAGGTCAGGAGATTGTGAAGGCCATGGCAAAACCTTTAGTTTATGCCTCTTGATGTAATCCACCGTGGATTTTGAGGTGTGTTTAGGATCATTATCCATTTGTAGAAGCCATCCTCTCTTTAACTTCAGCTTTTTCACAGATGGCATCAAGTTAGCATCCAAAATTTGCTGAAGTTTTATTGAATCCATTTTTCCTTCTACTCAAGATATGTTCCCTGTGCAACTGGCTGCAATACAACCCCAAAACATGATTGATCCTCCCCCATGCTTAACAGTTGGACAGAGGTTCTTTTCATTAAATTCTGTGCCCTTTCTTCTCCAAACATACATTTGCTCATTCCGGCCAAAAAGCTCCATTTTAACCTCATCGGTCCACAGAACTTGTTTCCAAAATGCATCAGGCTTGTCTATATGTTCATTTGCAAACTTCAAACGCTGACTTTTGTGTTGAGGACGTAGAAGAGGTTTTCTTCTGATGAGTCTTCCATGAAGTCCATATTTGACCAAGTTCTATCTTTTTATAGCCTTCTCCTGCTTTGTGAGTGTCAACTATTTTCAGTTTCAGTTTTCTAGACAACTGCTTAGAAGAACCCATGGTGCTGATTGTTGGGGCAAGGTCAGATGAGTCTGGGCATTTAAAACCTTTGAGATTGACATCACCTGGTCTATCCAGACGATGATTGAGAACAATCCATGACACTGTCAGGTCTTAGCTTGCCAAAGGGGGCAGTACAAGGTATAACTCTGCAGGGTGCCCAAACTTTTGAAGACACCATTTTTTTGCTTTCTGTTATTTTGAAATTGTAAATGATGGAAATAAAATCAAACTTGTTTAACTTATTATAAGGATGTCTAATCTGTAATTTGATGCCTTTTTGATATTTTTCCATCTTTTCTTGGTGTCTTTATGCACATTAATACATTTTTTTACCTGGGGTGCCCAAACTTTTGATCTCCACTGTATACTTGTCATAAACAATCTGTCTGGCCAACCAGGTGTTTATGTCAATTTAAAAGGACAGTGTCTACAGTGAAACCATGTTACATCTAAAATAATTTAAAAGTTTTAGCATGGCTGTCTCTCTACTGTGGTTCACCCTAAAATCAGACTGACGCTTAGAAGCTTGTCTTAAAAAAAATGAATAAAGCGAATTAAAAAGAGATGTAGGGATTGGGGGTATAGGACATGTGTTGCCTTTCACTGGGGAGAAAACTTTATCAAGCATCTCAGTATTATAATAAATTAGTGCTGCAGCTATCAATAATTTAGTAATTAGACCAGATAATTTATTGAAATTATCTGGTCCAATTAATTGAATATTCAGGAAAATTATGTAATTGCATATTTTTTTAATGTTCAAATAAACATATAATACACATACAATTTTCTGTTTGAACGATCATTGACATGTATTTATTCTTGATTGCACATCCATCAGCATCGTAATGGCACTTCCATTTGTATTTTTCAATGCATTTCAAATGCCTTAATTAACAGAAAAATAATATCAGGCTCAGCCTAAAGCATGGCATTAAATACACATTTAAAATAAAATAAAGGTTAACCCAATAGCTGCCTTTTAAATGTTAAAGTGCATTTAGTGAAAATCTGGCATTTCCCTAGAACAGTAGAACAGCTCTCTGAATAGTTCAGTGACTGTCCTGAGAAGCGGAGGGAGAGAAGAGCAGGGGGTGGGAGGAGAGTGGAGGTGACGCTCAAATAGCTTGATGGCACTAACGCAAAGCTCACAAACAATATAATAATAATAATAATATTGAAACAACAGTTATTGGAACATTTTGGACCTTTACAGTTTAAAGTAAAGTTCAAACAGCTGCAGAGCTGTAGAGAATACGAGGTTTCAGCTCCAGACTCTCCAGTCAGCTAACCACGGAGAGGCACAACGTGGCGCTCCAGACTTGTCACTAGAGTCCCTGAGAGATCAAAAGCAGCAACCCAGACTCCTCGCTGTATCAACAAGGTGTCTGGAAAAGCTCACTGCCAGCTCCTCAAAGCGGGGCAAACGACTCCGGACAACCAATCAGAATTACAACGGACATATGACAATTGCAACGGATAGGTGACAATCTACAAAGAAGTACACAAACCGACATGGCGTGCAGCCGATTGGCTGTAAATGACTTCTGTCATTTATGCTGTAAAAACCTTATTGAAGAACAGAGTCAATCAAACTCTCGTCAGTCCTGTGCGCCATCTTGACTGTTTTGAACAAGAATTATTTCCAGAGAATGTCCACGGGACACAGTTTTTAGATCTGAGATAATATACTGTATATGGATGTTTATTACAATAACAAGATAAACTTGGTTTTACTTGATTGAACTCTCTGTTTTCCAGTGAACAGACTGCAGTAGGACAATGTGTTACCCCTGAACATTTATTCGTGAGTGTGCATCTCTCTCCCAGGCCCTGAACCACTGTTTGTTCTCTAAACCTCTGTAGGCATTACGCTGTTGACCTCTGTTGCCTGTGTTGAATATGGAGAAGCCATATTTAGGCGACACAGCGGGCTTAATGAGAATGTACTTGGGGGTGTGTGTGTGTGTGTGTGTGTGTGTGTGTGTGTGTGTGTGTGTGTGTGTGTGCACGTGAGGGAGTGTATGCATGTGTGTATGCACGTGTGCATGTGTGTGAGTGTGAGTGTGGGTGTGCAGGTGCGTGAGTGTGTGTGTATGTGTGTGTGTGTCTGTGTGGGTGTGTGGTTGTGTGGGTGTGCGTGCAGGTGCGTGAGTATGTGTGTGCGTGTATGTGTGTGTGTGTGTGTGTGTGTGCACATGCAGTGTGTGTGTATGTGTGTGTGTGTGTGTGTGTGTTTGTGGTTGTGTGGGTGTGCGTGCAGGTGCGTGAGTGTGTGTGTGTGTGTGTGTGTGTGTGGTTGTGTGTGTGTGCAGGTGCGTGAGTATGTGTGTGCGTGAGTATGTGTGTGTGTGTGTGTGTGTGCACATGCAGGAGTGTGTGTGTGTGTGTGTGGGTGTGGGTGTGGCGTGTGTGAGAGAGAGTGTGAGTATTACACAGCAGCTGTATTTAAAGCAGTGTCGTGTGTCTGTCTGTCTGAGATTACTTAATCATAAGTCAGCTGTTTCTCCTTTTGTCAGAACCAGTACAGAGAACAGACATGCTAAATATGTTATCACCAAGTTACTGCAGATTTTATGCAAAATAGACAAAACCTCCACACCATAGAGTTGGGCCTAAGGCCAAATACAACATTTTAAAATCAGTCATGATCTCACACATAACAGATCATTATGCCTGTAGATATTTTTTTTTGTATTGTCCTAACCATAACGTGTGCAGACTGAATGACTTCCTCTGTGTGCGTTTTTCATGAATCAACTTCTTTGGGGGTGTCACCGAGGCTGGATTGGGGTCAGGTTGTGGAAATAGAGAAGCTTCCTGGGACTCAGCATATAATTGAAAATCTATTTGTCTCAAAGTGAGAAAGGGAAAGTGGCGGGGCGGGGAACACAAGAAAGAGAAGAAAGGAGGGGATGGAGGTGATGACGGGGAGGGGGCAACACTGAGGGAAGAACATGAACATGTGGAGATAAAGTGAATAGTACCAGTGAGGACAGTTCATTTTCCCTCTCTGCCCTGAGACCCCTCAGACTCCTTTCCACTAACTGGTATAGTGTGGTCGCTATGGCCCAGTTTGGTTTTGGTCACCCCTGGAATGCCCTGTGTTTCCACTACTTTATGTATAGGAAAGGTTACCACCCAGGTTGTGTTTTTATATGAGATTTCAATCATGATGTAGATGTGTAATGTTGTACATTTAAATTATTTCTTGTTCATTACATGAACCAAGATTCATAAGACGCCATCTGGATCTAAAACAGGAGAGAGCTGCTACTTATCACAACAGCCAGACAAACTACATTTGAAAGCACTAATGTTTTGTGTTTTTAATGTAGTTTTATTTCTAAAAGTTCAATTTTCTAGTGCAGAGTATAGCTCCACCATACTTTTAAAGCACAGCAGAGAAGTATGGTATTATTAGTTTCTGACAAAAACCTGATTTAAAAAAAAACACAAATAAGGAAATAATCTTCCATAAAATAAATGCAAATAAAATTTTTGGGAGGGACTTATCAGAGCCTGGGATTGTCAAAAATTGGCATGGAGTTTAATTTTTTTTCATCTTACTTTTTTATTATACATTATATTATTACCTTAAAATCTCACCATACATAACAAATATTTCTATTTTTAAAATGTAACCCCCTAAATTCTAGTATTTGTGATTAGAACTTATAAAAATATGAAATAAAACACAAAAAGTGTATAATTTCCCATACTATAAATGCTTCTGAGCAGACATGCCCAGACTTCACACTCCCCAGACACTTCCCTCAGACCTGTTCCTGGTACATCTTGGACTCCGGCAGGGCTGTCCAAGGGCTGAAGTCTTTTCCTGGGATAACACCTGTGTACACAAAGCCACACTAGCAGGCTTTTGTTTTAGATGACTTACGTCAGTAAGTTTGAGATGTTTTGTGGATGTATAATAAGGCTTTAATGGGTGCAGAAGCTTTGAACTTTGTGCACATTATCGATTAAACTTGTTGGGAACATTAATATGCAATTCTAAGGACAGCATTTAGGATGTGAACCACGCATACACACACACATCCTTAAAATATACCCAAATCATTTAGTTAATATATCTTGAATTGACCCTACAGGCAAGATAATACATACATACTATCTATGGAGCCATTGGCATATTTTGAACCCAATGCTCATAAATGGGAAAATGGTGCCATTTGGTGGAAAACAATAGAAACTAAAACTCCAGTAGCTCACTATCATGAGTCCATGACAAAATATATAAAATATAAATTTATCCAGCTATGGCAGTGTATTCTCCAAAAAAATAATGGAAGTCTTTTTAACAAGGTCTATGCTTTTTTTTGTTGTTTTTTGTTAAATCACCCTTGCAATAGGGCTAAGTTATTGCTATTTTTGTAGCAATAACATAACCAAATTGAACTGCTGCATGACTGAGCTCTTGGCTACGGGTAAAAAAACGACTGTTGTTTACTCAGACCTCAGATTAGGACTGACATGAGTTTAGCCCACTCTTACCTTTACCAGGTGTAAAAAGAGAGATGTTTGTGTTAAAACACCTCCGACCACATTTTAAAGCCACACTATTGAACACATTCCACAAATGAATTTGAGAATGTATTACCTTCTACTGCAGTATTCTGGTTGTGGGGTCTGATCTGTGGAAACATATACAGTATTTATAAATTTGCCTCATAACCATCTGTATCTCAGTTCATAATTATGAGTTTTTTGTTGATAAAGTTACATTTTATAATTTAAAATGCAGTTATTTATTAAGCAAACAAAATATTATCATCTCAAGATCATTGTATTACCTAAAAGTTTAGTTATGCATGTATTAATAAATGACATATTCTGTTATATTTCATCAGTCTGGGCTCACACACATGTTCATAAATACACAACAGGAATTTTTGACTAGAAACAAAATATACTTTGCAGATGGGATAATTATCAAAGTTAATTATAAAACCTATATCCATAGGAAGAAAAGGTGAAATTAACTTTTAATTAGTCTGGATATTAAAATAAGCGTTCATGTTTTTACTCTGTGTAATGCTTTAGCAAAGAAATGAAGAATATCAGGGATGTAAAGATTGAGGTTATTTTGGAACATGTGTTGGTTTTCATATAAAAAAGTTTTACAGTTTTTTTTAGTTGAGGAAAGTGTTTTTCTAAACTTTCTCAAATCTCTGGACAGTTTAAGACAGGGGTCTCAAACTCAAATTACTCGGGGGCTGCAGGAGGCAGAGTCTGGGTAAGGACTGGACCAGGTATTCCACAAAAAAGCTTTGTTAAATCCTCTCAAACGCGTCATTACTAGCAGTTCTTTAACTTCAATGTTTTTTCTGAACCTGAGCTATCCTGAACTTAAATAGAATATTGAAGAACATGAATGAGCTGGCTGAGTGGCCACATTGGATGTCCAACATCATGTCAAACAAATTAACCCATTTCAAATGATGAGCGACTTACATTGTTCTACAGTAATTACCAGGTGGGTAAAGTGTCTTGCCCAAGGACACAACAGTATGAACTGTGGGGAACTCTAAAACAAACATTTAAAACAAAATTTAAAAGTGATTCATCAAATATCAACAGTATTTCATTGTTTGTGCCTCAGCAGCAAAACGCTTACAAAACTTTTCAAATGTAGGCCTACACATTTTAAAGAAGCTCACAGTCCTTGGTGGTGGAAGTAGTCTACAGAACCATCAGACAAGGAGCAGACACTTTTGAATGAAAAAAATAAAAAAATTAAAGTAGATTATACAGATTGCCCCTTGCACTGATCTTAGTATTTTTGGCTGGACTGACCTCAGTCTCCTGACCTCAATATCATCGAGTCACTCTGAGGAGATCTCAAACGTGCAGTTCATGCAAGACACCCCAAGAATTTACAGGAATTGGATGCTTTTTCACAAGAAGAATGGGCAGTTTTATCATCTGAGAAAATAAAGAGCCTTATCCACAACCACCACAAAAGACTTCAAGCTGTCATTGATGTTGAAGGTGGCAATACACGGTATCAAGAACTGGGGTATGTAAACTTCTGATCAGGGTCATTTGGGTAGTTTCTGTTGTCATTATGATTTAAAAGAGTGAACACTGTTGTTTGACAATAAATGGCTTCACCCAGCAACTAACTATAATAAATGAAAAGAAGGTTTTGTGTTATCATTTATATTCTCTTAAGAATGGCCCAAGAAAATCAAAAATTCTGGCAGGAAATGAAAATTTATGAGCACAACTGTATAATATATACACACTTTGTGGCCTGACAGTATGTAAATTTTATATTATTTTATATTAATAACATTTTGAAATTTACCACAAAAGCTCCATTAGGGGTTCAACCTTTTCAAAAATAGCCTGACTTCTGTCTGTTCTTCCTGAGTGGAGTTTGTGGTACTCAGATATGGCAGTTTATGAAAGCCATGTTTTCCCATTAACGCATGAAGAATGGTCTTCCTCTTCCTCTCTGGATGTCAGGGTCACATCAAAGAAACAACAGCAACCTTTGACCCTGTGACCTGGGTTTAGCTCTTAATGACTGAGCAGGGTGAGAATCCATTAGCTACAGGCGCATCAGCAATAACAACAGCCTTGACGACATCCTGAGCCTGCACCCATCTGTCTGAACACTGTCTGAACAGCTGGCATACCATGTGTTTATTAGAGGAAGTCATTATATCAACAATTTTAATTAAGACTACTTCCAGAACTAAACTAAGAGAAAATTCAAGACCATACCAAGACAAAGGGTGCACTCACACTAGGCCCAGTTTATTGCTGTGCTGTGCCCAGGCCCACACTTCCAACTGTGCCCAAATCAGGACTAACCTAGGACTAAACCAAGACTAAACCATCATTAAATCAGGACTAAGCCAGGGCTAAACTGAGAGCTGAAAGTGTTTTCCTGGCTCAGTGGGGACAGAGTGGGAGGTGTGTGCCTTTAAACTAGCCTGTGCCTCTGCTCTGTGTTTGCTCTTGTTCACAATAAGTAACTTATCTAAAGCATTCCTCTTCAGAGTTAACTGCCTATTTATCCATTTGGGTGAGTTGTTAGAATTCTGTACACACCTCAGTGAAGCCATTATGATAAAAACACACATTCACATGTATGGATGGATGGCTCTTAGACTCGGTGCTCTGCAGTTAATGGCTCTGGACACTTAATTAAGGTCACTTCTGGACAAACTCTGTTTATGTGGCACTAATAAGCCCTGCACAGACAATGGGCTGTGTGCGAGCTCGGGGGTGTATGGTAATGATATTGGTGCAAAGGCTGACCCTCTGTCTCCATTACCTCAGGCTCATTGAGTGGTTTGTTTTTCTGAGAGCCTCTCCAAAGGCAGGTATCATTTAAACTTCACAGGATAAACCAGCACACCCTTGTGTGCACAATTGTTAGGACAGGGACAACTGCTTCAAAATACATTTTATTTACTTACCATTATTCTCAGTTTTCCTACCATCGTCTGCGGCCGTGTGTGTGTGTGTGTGTGTGTGTGTGTGTGTGTGTGTGTGTGTGTGTGGGCTGACAGACATAGACAAAGTCAGCTCCATGTGGAAAGTGAATATCCGCTCTGAGCTGATTTACGGCCTGTGTCCGCCTTGTCTCTGCCTTGTCTCCTCTCTGTCCTGCTTCCGGAGCACCACTCAGGTTGCCGCATCTAAAAACAATTAGTTCCCCTTAGCAGAGCGCTCCGATATCCCGTTGCCCTCAAACCGCACCGCACAGGACGCTCCCCATACCTCTGACCTCTGACCTTCAGGGAGCAAAAACAAAAGAGCAGAGAAAGCAGAGCATTTTACTGAAACTTTAGTCTTGAATAATATACTGTATGTTCAAAAGATAGTTTCAGCAACTAAACGAAGAATACATTTTTTTCATCATTAATGACATATTTATTAATACTTCTTAGTGTTTAAAATAAAATAAAAAAAC
This sequence comes from Neodontobutis hainanensis, assembly GCA_024349245.1. NCBI lineage: Eukaryota > Metazoa > Chordata > Actinopteri > Gobiiformes > Odontobutidae > Neodontobutis > Neodontobutis hainanensis. The sequence continues at coordinate 7,898 of JALDNG010002484.1, read as the reverse complement.
AATTGTCTTTGATTTAATTCAGGTTTTGCACAATAATGTGCCAGCAGAAATATTGTTTCCAATGTTTCCCTGTTTTTGAGGTAAGTAAGTGTCTTGCCCAAGGACACAACGACAGTATGAACTGTGGGGAGGGTGGGAATCGAACCGCCTACCTTCCAGTTGAAGGACAACTGCTCTACCCACTGAGCTACTGCCAATGTAGTCATTCTGTTTATAGATATATACAGAATATTTATAAACTGTATTATATTATATATATATTATATTTATAAACTTTATACAGAATTCACTTCACTGTTTTGAAACTGTTGTAAAAATTCATTTTTTTTAGTTTATTATTCCATTTCTTTCAAAATCTTCAGCAATCTTCAGCCATTTGAGATCCTGGTGAAACACAGCAGATCAGAATGCTCTTTTCTACTTGAACTGCAGAGTCCTGAGGGGCCTCGACAAAGTTTACAAACTAAAAACACCATTGATTTTAGTTAAAGACTGAGGTTTCTCTCAATGTCGCTGGCCAATGAAAATAAGAAAATCAAATTTTTTTGTCATTGAATTGTGTTATAATGCATAACTATTCTCTTTGTTCGTTAAATTTATTGTTAAAGGGGCATGTCGGAAGATCTATTGTTTTTGTACTAGTGTGCCAACTCTGAAGTTAGTGGTACTGCATCCAGTGTCGTGTGTTCACTGTGCACGCGCTTGTACGGGCACAAACCAAAGAATAATCTGCCGATTTCAGTGCGCTGGGTGCCTGACTCTGTGTTTGCAGGATTCATTTTCAACTTGAGTTGCTTAGTTTACTTATGACGGCAAATCAGGAAGTGTGAACATGTAAGTGAGCACGCACATTACGTTACATTCACATATACAGCGGGAGTTTCCGAAACTTTCTCATTAGCTTGACTGGCTTACAGAAGACACCGCAGCTCATTCTGCAGCTCATTCTGCAGCTCATTCTGCACATCAAGCTGTTGCTGATGCATGTGTATCATGTAGCAACAGGTACCTTTAAGCCTTTCTTCTATTTAAATCAGAAGAGCAGACTATTAGAAAAATACTAATCATTCAGACCAGCCCAGTGGCATGCTTACCATTAGTGAAGAGTAGGCAACTGCCTAGGGCCCCCAACATGCAAGGGCCTTAACAAGCACTGCCCCAATTCTGACAGAAAATCATTTGTGAGCAGTGCTAAAAGTGATGAGACTGCAGCCTGAGTGTCTCCAGACTCCAGAATCCTGGGCTCTCCTTCAGCGCTGCTCTGTCCTGGACCTTAAACATATCCTTATGTTTAAGGCACTCAAAGTGCTTTACAGTAAGCTTCCACCCATTCACACACACACATTGACTCACCAGTGGCATAGCTGGAACACCACTGGAGGAAAGTGTCTTGCCCAAGGACACAACAACGGATTCCCATCCTTCCGGTTATAGGACGACCATTCTTCCACTGAGCCACCCCACCCCTACTCAAATAGTCTTTAATAAATCAGAAATCATTTGAGTAGGCCGTGGTCATATTGGCTTTAGTGTTGGGCTCTGCTCCTGGAGCAGGACACACGTTTTCATGAATTAATTTAAAATGCACCAGAACAGGGGATTACATCTACTTTATTAAGAATTTCCAGGGAGATTACCCCCAGCCCCCCCACTTCACAAACCCTTAGACTTTGTGTCTGCAACCCTTCAGTAAATAGCTTTTATTTTGTGATGTGTGACCAATTATTACATATATAATATATATATATATATATATATATAAAACAACCAAATTACTATTTTATTTGGCTGGCTTAGGTTTGAAGTATTGCTGTATGACAATTGTGGAGGGGCTACAGAATCTCAGACCTTCTCAAAGGTTTGCCTAGAGTCCCAAATTTGCTAAGCCTGCCATTGGTCAAGCTTATAGTTTATCACTTATTTTATTATAAACAAAGTCACTTACATCCATTAAAAAATATATTTTATCATTATTTTGGCAGAATTGTGATCTTTGTCAGGTTTTATGTGTGACCATTTTAACTCTTTTAACTCGCTAATCTTCTGCGCAAAACCAAACCTGCAGACATGCTCTGTATTAACACGAGAGAAAAGTTGAGTATTTTATACAAATTGCCGTGTTTTAGATTATTTTAATTAATAGTGGACTAAAGAAATTGCACGGTGTTATATTTCTAAAGCCCCGCTTTATTCTTGTTAAAATTTTACTAAAATTTTACTCTTCACCTCAATAAAAACGGGCAAATTTTTATTTAGCCATGCGCATTTCAGTGCTTTTGTGCTTTGATAAAAATGTGGTTGTAAAAAATGTTGGTAGATTAGATATTTGTTAGTAATATTTCAGGAATTAAGGCCAAATTATTTAGAGAATATTTAATTGTATTTATTTTACAAATTTTAGATTAAACACAACATTTTTTAATAATTACCAATTAGCAATTTAATGCATTTGATTTATTTTAGATTTTATTATACTTGAGCATCTGCACAGTAATAATAACAATGTGTGTGGCAATAACTTCCTAATTGAATTTAATGATGTCTGCATCAGTCCATGCTTTGACTAAGATCAGCCTTTGTAGCCTCCTGGCCCAGGCCATGTCTCGCTTTTTTAAACACCACCCCTCCTGGCGCTGGCAGAGACGGGCACGAGGGAGCTGGGTTGGGCACAAGATAGCAAATATACCACCATCTTGGTCACTGCCTGTGACACCGCCAGATACAGCCCAAGAACTCCTTCTTGTGTCCGACTGATATAAGACTGTACAATCAACTCGTTTTATTCTTCCGTCAACACCTGACTGACAAACACTGAACTCTTCCTTTCTATCAATTCTTTTGATTTAAAAAAAAAAAAAAAACAACATTCTTATCCTTAGCTTTGTATACTGTGCTAGATTTTAACTGACTAGTTTTCTATGCACCTATGCTTTTTGTTACCTTGTGTTGTTAAAATTGCTTCCATTGTTTTCCTCACTTGTAAGTCGCTTTGGATAAAAGCGTCTGCTAAATGACTAAATGTAAATATATTCAAACGTGTGTTCAGTTTAAAGATATGTCACGGTTGCGCTGTTCTCATCATACATTTGGCAAAGCATTTTGGTCTATTTTGATCGTCTAGCGTCCATCACTGCTCACTACTATTACTAATGCATTGTGGGAAACTTTTACTTGCACTACATTTCAGTCACTACACATTCAGACACCACTACAAAATGGCGTAATCACCAGAAAGTGCACTATATAGTGATTAATGTGTTAATTTGTACACAGCCTAAAAAAACATTTTCCTCTGTACAACAATAAATGCTGTAACAAATAAGATGTAGAAACAAGAATAAATAATGGATAATAAATAAATAATGGAAAATATGAACTGTACATTAATGTGTGTTTTTTTTTGCAGTGACGAAGAAGTCTGAATGCCATCTGTCATTTTGTCTGCTCACTCTGAGCGTGAGTTATTGTAATTCCTCCTCCTGTCCAGTTGTTTGTAAATGTACATATTATTCAGCAATTATCTTGAATCATGTTGTCTCTGTCACGCTGCATTCAGTTGGAAAAAAGTCACAGCGGCTGAGTGTGAGTAGTTTCTTCAATCTACCAAATAGTTCTGATATTGTTAATAAAAGTGAAAAAAGAGGACATGATGCAGTGGAGGATGAAGGAGGACAAACAGACAACACTGTGTGACGACCCAGCTCTTGAACTTCCCTTTTAAGAGGGTTGGCTTGTGTGGAGTGGGTGGGTCGTCAGGTGTGGTTCACCTGAGAGAGGGGAGGTGCTTAGAGTATATATAGGCCAGCCTGCCTTTGTTCTCTCTCTCAATCTCTTGCTCACTTTCAGGTGAGCCACCATCTTTCGGTAAAACCTTTTGTTTGTCTGTCATAGTAAATCAAATGACTTAATAAATCAATTGGCAATTTACCTTGTTGGTCTGTGTGGATTCCTCTCTTTGTTGCTAACCTGAGCTAGTTAGTAACAACTGAAAAAGACAGCAAATCAGTTTTGTTTTTGTAATTTTCTTTTGTAGTCGGAATTAAATTGTGTAATAAACTGTTCTATACCTGCCTGTTTAAGCACAAAATATCCTTTCGCTGTCAGTGTAGACATTTTGTAGAAAGTGCCATTTCATTAATAAAACAAATAATCTGTCAAATAACCTGGCCTCTATATCTTGTAACCCAATTTCTTAAAATGTAAGTAAAACGAAAAGCTATTATAAGTATCACTAAAGTATGAAAATTTTAAATGACAGGTAATAATAGATTATGAGAGAAATTTTACAAATCTCTTCGTCAAAACGACGGAGTGAGAAAGTCTAGGTCAGGTGCAAATGTGCTGTATTATACAAGTGTAATAACATCTCGGTATCTGTGTGTTGATTTCTGTTTAGATTATTCCGTAAACTAATCCCTCTCACCTTAATACTCCATTTCATTTCAATGGTTCTGCATTTTTATTATTTTTTTTAGATTTCAGTCCCTTTAAGTTTATATTGAGATTCTCTTCTTTCAAACCTCTTATGGATATTTAAAGGTAATATTTTGTTACTTGCTTTATATATAATTTAAATAATACTAAAATCATGTCATGGAATTTTAAAACCTTAAATTTTACAAATAATGGATGTGATGGATCTCTATGCCGAGAGTTACTGATAACTTTTAGAGCCCTTTATTTGTAAAATAAATATACCCTGTAAGTAAGTTTTGCATGTCAATCCCCAAATTTCTACATAGTACGTTAAATATGGCACAATTATGGAAATGTAAAAGATAAATAATGCAGAATTATTTAAAAGTGTTTTGAACTTGTAATGTAATAGAGCGATGGCATTTCCAATTTTTCCATATACAGTATATGTCTTTTCACATGTTTGGTTTTCTGGACTTGCTCTCATGGTGTTCCCACTCACAGCAGGATTTTGTTGGCTTTCCATCCGCAGAGCTGAAAATAGCTACTGGTACCTTCCATCTTCACTTGGGATTGGGTATGTCATAAACACATCATCACATCATAAAATCCATACAGGAGCAGCTCTGGAGTTCTGCTGCTGGACTGGACAGATCATATCAGACTTATTATTAAGTTTTGCATCAGTGCCTTCATATTGTATATTCAGCCAATTTCAAACACAAAAGATAGCTTTTGAAGAAAATATCAGTAATGAGACCTGTTTGGGGCACGGCCAGTACAGAGTCAGTCATGTCAGAGAGTACCACCCTGCAGTGTCTATGAAGAGAAAAGAGTCTCACAAATATTTACAAATAAATTAAACAACTAGCAAATAGCAACTGTCTTAAAGGGTTTATTTAAAACTAAGTGTGTGGTCAAATACATGTTCCAATCCACACACACAGACACTAAGCAGTCTGCACACTTGAAACTAATTTTACAGTTAACTTAATTTAATTTTGTATACATGTAGACTCAGGTTTGATTGTGTAATTTTGTCTCTCAACAAACTCAGAACTCTGGAGACATCCCAGAGCATTGATAGGTCTCTGGTCATAAGCTTTCTTTACTCAGAATCAGGGCGGGCTCCGACTCTGCTCGGGCTGATGCTGCATTCATGTGTCCTTAGTATTTCTCAGCATTAAACCTTTGTTAAAAAGAGAAGGAGGCTAACATTAAACCTGACTTGTTTGTAGCATTAAATGCTAATATACCTGGCTGATTACCTCAATAATCATTGAGTTATTAAAGCATCAATGTGAAAGTTTTAGCCAGCAGTTACAATTCCATTTGTTTTTGAGATAAAATGTCTCTTCTAAAGCGGTAGGTATTTTTTTTGCATTTTGTACAATTAGGACTTGGCTAGGTGTGTGAAAAGAAAGTATGGGCTTAATACAATAAGTTGTACAAGGTCACTAGTGTAATAGATAATAAACCAGCTTTCAAAGAGGCCTGCATCATGTCATTACTGAAGAAACCCACTCTCACGAGTTACGAGACGAAACGTCTTCACCTTGAAAACTGAGTCGAGATGCTTTTACTTTAACCTTTTTTTCCCTCCCCCTTTGGTGCACAAGACTTTTTAGATTTCTTTAATCATAAAATGGAAGATCTCGGGGATAATATATTGTTTTTGTCTTTCTCAGCTCTGTGTCCCATTCACAGATCTCTCGTCTCTCAGTCTTAGATCCTGTATCCCTCGATGAGCTGATAAAGGTGGTTTATTCATGTAAGCAATTACGTGTCTCCTGGATATCCTGCCAGCAAAGCAGATTAAAGAACTGTGGCCCTATTTGGGGCAAATTATGTTAAACATTATAAACCTGTCCCTGTCTACTGGCACCGTTCCTTCCCTCTTTCCCCTCAACAGTTTGTGGTCAAACCCCTGCTCAAAAAAGTCCTCTGGATCCTGGATGCCTAAACAATTTCCCATCCTGTCTCCAATTTACCTTTTGTATCTAAAGTCCTTGAGAAAGTTTTGTTAAAACATCTTACTCTATATCTATCGGAAAATGACCTCCACGAGCCGTTCCAGTCTGCGTTTAGGGCCTCTTATTCCACTGAAAAACCTTTAGTTAAAGTGACAAATGATCTCAGATGGACGAGTACTATAAACGTAAAAATACGACGTAAAAATGTTTTTAACATCTCTGGCTCTGCTCTTGCTTGGTTAGAATTCTATCAGTGTGATGGGTCTCATTTTGTCTTTTTTAATAAATCCTTCTCCTCCACAGCACCAGTGAAATTCGGTGTGCCACAAGGGTCTGTGCTCGGTCCCATAATATTTATTATGTGTTACACCATTAAACTTCCACTGTTATGCCGATGATACACTGCTGTATATACCAATAAAAGCAAATAATAATACTGATCTCAAGCAACTAGAGGCCTGCCTCGTTTCAATTAAAACATGGATGTCTCAAAACATCCTCCATCTGAATTCAGATAAAACAGAGCTCTTGTTAATTGGTCCTGCCAGTCATCGGCACAAGTTCAACAGTCTTTCTGTCTCAATCAACAACTGTGTTTTGGAGCACGGCAAAACTGCAAGGAACCTCTGTGTCATTTTTGACCCCACACTATTTCTGCAGCAGCACATTAGTGAGGTCACTAAACTGGTCTTTTTTCACTTGAGAAATATCTCAAAAATGTGCTCCTGCCTCTCTTTAGCTAATGCTGAAATTCTTATTCATGTCCTTGTCACATCCAGGCTGGACTACTGCAATGCGTTATTCTCTGGACTGTTGAAAAAAGTACTCACAGACTACAAATGGTTCAAAATACAGCTGTCAGACTTTTAACAAAGACCAGGAAGTTTGATCACATTACTCCAGTCCTGGCTTCATTACACTGGCTTCCTCATGTTAGAGCTGATTTCAAAGTTCTCTTGTTAACCTATAAAATCCTTTGTGGACGCGGCCTCCTTCAAGTTTCACAAATAAAAAAGTCTGCTGGACAGAGCCTTTTCTTATAGAGCCCTCTTTTTTACGGAATAGGCTCCTGTTGGAAGTGCCGCAAGCTGACTCTGAGGCTTTCAAAAGCAAGCTCAAAACATACTTATTTTGCCAAACGTATGGAGACTGATTGGTCATAGTTATAGGTTTACACTGCTAGCTGAAAAAGCTGCTAGCTGAAAAAACCAGTGTGTAGTCCAGATGCTTTTACTTTTAACCTTTCAGTGTAGTCACTTTAACTAAAAGCTATTTCAGTGGAATAAGTTTCCCTAAATGCAGACAGAAATGGCTTGAGGAGGTTATTTTCCGATAGATATAGAGTAAGTTGTTTTAACACAACTTTCTCAAGGACTTTAGATACAAAAGCTTACTGGTTGTAGCTGCAGGTATATGCTCAACTTGTTGCAGTAGTATTTAGCACTTTTCTACTTCCTTCCAGTAGCCTTAACAGTACAAACTAGCCAGAATGGGCTCATTGCATGCTTT